>JACVEI010000018.1:15240-87050 GCA_018115615.1 Pestalotiopsis sp. DP-2020a | reverse complement strand
GGGGGGGGGGGTCTCCAGTTGGACGGGCGGCGGGGAAGAGGCTGATTGGAATTGGTTGATTTGGGTGATTTTTCGAGCTTCGATGTGGGGTTAACAAAGTGCCTGGAGACTTTTTTCGTTTTTCTTTCTCTGTGTCTTTTTCTCTCCCCTACCTCGTTGAGTGGCCATCACTCGGGCGGCGCTTGAGCTTTTTTAAATATCCAGTTGGGACCCGACTGCAACCAAGGATGGACAGAGTCAGGGGTCGGAGGAACGTACCTAGCAGGGCACCTAGGCCTTGCCTGGCTGGCGCCTGAGCTTGGGAGACCTTTTTTTTCTTTCCTTCTTTTCCCTTTGTACCCCTTCACCTCACCTCTTCTGAGAGCCCAGCACAGCCACCGAGAATATTTTTGTTGCCCAGCTCTGCAGATCACTGGAGCCCGTTCCAAGCCCGTCATTGACCCCACGCTCCAATTGATCGATCTGTCGTTTTCCATCCATCGACGTGATTGATTGCTTGATTATCTTCAACGGCGCCGCTGCCCGCCACCCGATACATCCATCATTTCACTATTCACGCCAGTAAAACCATCATCGCGGCCATGAGAATGTTTCAAAACATCTAGAGTCTGCCCCATCACATCGCATACTTTTGTGCCATTGCTCAACTTGCGCACTATATTCGTCACACGCGCTGAAGCCCACGCCAGCCTAGACAGCTTGTCTTGCAAATACAAGAGTCATCTGATCGCAGTTTTTTGCTTCTGTCATCACCCGCATCCTCCTCCTCCTCCCCCTGCCTTCCGTTTGATGAGGTTAGGTAGGCAACGGGAGTCGACGCGCTAGCCCGGCCAGTATGTAAGCTCAAGCTAGGCGCGCTTATTCCACAAAGGCAACAAGCTGGAAGACAACCGACTGTCTCGAATTCTTGAATCAATCACTTGCACTGCAGCCTGAACGAAACGTTTGGCACCTACATGTTTGGGGTCCATTCTCTTCTGCAGAAATGCAGTTCGGGGTAGTATACATATCGAGCGCCACCTGAGCGTGCAGCGATTGCAAGGCACCCTGCCGATGAACCATCAAACCATCTCCTCGCGTCATCTGCACCTCGCGCGCCCAGGTCGCATGAGGCTGGGAGCTACGTACCTGGACTCCTACCTAGGCTGAACGTATTCCGTTCTCGTCGTTGCTTACCCGCATAGCTCCCTCCCCTGGACAAGTGTCCATCTTACACAACTTGCCACGGTCATGGATGATGACAAAAGTATCAAAGAGCTTTAATTGGGAGATCGTACTACAGGCCGGATTAGAAGCCGAGTATTTACCCTGGTATCTGCTAAGGTTCCTTTTTCGTTCCTGATCGATCCGTGACCTTTTACTTGATCTAATCTGACATGACACAACTGACATCTATCTCCCCTATTAAAATTACTGTGATATATATGTACAATGTTGGGTGCCGGGAGCTCGTCCTATATCACGATGGCAGTGACTCGCGAACGCACTGCACGACGCTCTTCAGGCCTTTTTGCCTCTCCTCTTTGGAACTTGCTAGGAACAAAGCGGCGACAGGCCACGCGTGTATCCCGCCGGGCTCGGCTCTACTGCTCACTTTGATCTTGTTCTCTTCCAAGAAGTCGACCAGGCCCTCGATCTCTGGTGCAAACACCTCTTCCGCGCCATAAGCAAAATACATGCCACCTTTGGGACACGCCCTTTTCCACCATGACACGTCTCTGCAATTCCCCGGAGACACCATTGGGTCGTCTGTCCTTACCTGCTTACCGACATATTCACGTGCGTACTGATGCAGGTTGCCACTGTCGAGATAGTCGCTGGCCGTGTTCCGATGTCTCTCGGAGACGAGCGTGACCCACGGCGAGATGAAGGCGGCCATCCCGGGCCTCGGCAGCTGCCAGGAGCCGCTCTCGTTCATCTTGCCCTGGTCGTACTCCCGGTTCGCAATGTGCAGGAGCAGGCTCATCTGCACCGTGGCGCCGGCGCTGTCGCCGCTGATGCAGATCTTGGACGCGTCGCCGACCATGGACACGACGTGGTCGTAGCCGGCAATGGCCTCGTGGAGCTGTTTCGGGAACGTGCCGTCCGGCACCAGCGTGTACTCCAGGGCGAATACGGCTGGGTTCTGGAACCCGCTCTCGCCCATCATGCTGAGCCACGCCAGGAGGTATTCCAGGTAAAAGTACGAGGATCCCACTGTAAAGTCTCGGGTCAGTCTTTGTTCCTGCGAATATGACACGAACCGGATTTTCGTGGGAATTTCTGGTTCAATAATTCTTTGCCTTTCCAAACAGTCCGGCATCAATATTCCGATATTGAAATTTGCTTACTGCTGAAACCGCCACCTGTTGAGTGTCAGTTGAATGGTATTCCAATATGAGATGAAAGACTCCTTACCATGCGCATAGTATATACAAACATCAGGCTTCTTCAACGGATCCTTGATCATCCAAACGCCCTTGAACCGTTTCTATAAAACCACCAGTCAGCTCCTCAACCTCGCCTCCGGTTGAAACCTGTCTACTCACATCAACGTGCTCGTGCCAATGCACCGGCTTCCTGACGATGCCGTGCCTCAGCATGCGGAACCGCATAAACGGCAGCGCGACCTCCCGGGAGAAAAAGACGCGGCCGACGCTCGGCGACACGCTGGCAAAGGCGTACCGCACGCAGCGGATGACAAAGTCCTCAAACGGGCTGGCGACCTGGACAAAGGGGCTGCGCCGCTCGTAGGGGACGAGGAGCCGGTCGCGGAGGAAGGAGTAGGGGAGGCGGAATACTGTTATATATTAGCAATTCTTTCAATGATTCCCAATTGGTGATGTGTTCTGGAAGTTTCATTTCCGGTTTCTGCTCAAGGAGGATCTACTTACTCAGGAACGGGAGACATTGCAGCGCCGTGGCCAGGGTCCCGAGGAGGCCTACCCGGAGGAGCAGCTGCGGCGCCAGGAAGACGCAGAAGACGAGGCAGTCCAGGTACGAGATCGGTCCGAGAATCATGGTTCTTTGATATACACGATTCGGGGAGGTCTAGGTGGGCTGTGGTCAAGTTCTCATTGCGGTGTGTGTGTAAGTCGGGTTGACGTGAGGATCGAACGATTGGATTGGAGAAACTCCGATATTACTAGCAATGGGACTGCTTTTGGGTCTTCAATGTTGACGGTTCATCCGTATAGACGAGGGCATTGTCTTTTGAACATCAGTCAACAGTCAATTGAACATAATATTTCCCATCGAACGAATGACAATTCATAATATCACCGAGACACGAAAAAAGCACGTGTTAATGAGATTGTCCTAATAAGCTGTTCATGGCTCTGTTAGCGGTTACTGGTGACGTCGAGGACTCCCTGCCCAGGCATTGTTACCGCTGCACTGCCGCCCCCGAACAGGCGGGTCCCCACTACACGGCAAGGACGGGTAAATAACCATGGGGTGAGAACAAATGTTCCATGCCGACCATTTATAACCCTTTTCTCCCGTCCCGACGGGATGGGATATAAGTACAAGATGAGTAAGACATTCGATGCAAGGATGCACTGAGTTATGCTCAAAACTCTCTTGGCTGGTCCCGTACGTTGTGCATGCTTCTGGCTCCTAGTCGAAGGCCGAGACCCCGAGAAAGAGCCGTTTTCCAATGCAGAACAATGCAAGGGTCAATCGAATGAAAACAGTAAGCCGTGGTACGAGGGCGCAACATGCCATAGCATCAACTCGTGTCTGCGTGCAAGTGTTCATAATCTCATGATTGTTCTATCCGCTCGTGTCTAGTCAAGTTGATAAAGGTTTCATGACTTGTCATAATTCTCTAATCTGAGATGTCTATTAGATCTTTTGTGGCTCCATTATATGCCTATATAAGCATTGATATACTCTGAACAAGGCATGTCGGCTCCGGGTTGATCGGATGCTTTTCCTTGAGAGTATGCTCCGGAACGAATCGTTGAAGCTCGCCCCTTGTATTCTTCAGTAGGACTGTTTGCAACGCAAAGCTGCCCTAGCAGAGGTTTTGACGCATGTCGAATCTAGCTCGCGCGTATCATTGATCGAAAATCGGTTGATAATATGCAGCTTAGAAGGCGAAGACCTGGTCCTCCAGCTTGCTGACGGGACGAGCCTTCTTGAAGCCAAGGCTCTCGGTGGCCTTCTTCAAGCCGCTGACCATGGGGGGAGGTCCGCACACTAAGATCTTGACATCGTCGGCGGCCTTGGGCAACCATTTCTGAGATCCAATTAGCATTCTGATTTGTGCTATACTGCACGCGTGTACTCACGGTGATCATGTCAGCAGTAACGTAGCCAACACCGCCAGTCCAGCCCTCCGGAGGCTTGTCAAGAACGTAGTGAACTCTGAAGCCGCTGTCCTCCTTGGCAAGAGCGTCAAGGTCCTCTTTGAGCAGGATGTCTTGAGGCGTCACGTTGGCAAAGATGAGGTCAATCTGAGTCTTGTCGCCAGTAGGTCTTCCGCGGATGACAGCCCTGACGATCTGGAGCATGGGAGTGATGCCAGTACCGCCGGCAACCATACCAAAGTGGCGCACCATGTTGGGGGTGTAGACGAAAGCGCCCTTGGGGCCCTTGACCTTGATTGTCTGGCCGACATTGAGGGAGGCCATCATCTTGGAGATGTTGCCGGTCGGGTAGGACTTGATCAGAAGATCAATGTAGCCAGGCTGGTGATCGCCGGAGATGGGGGTGTAGGATCGAACAATCTCCTTGGTAGAGCCATCGGGTTGCTCGCAAGCAGCGCCAATCGAAATGTGCTGGCCGATGGGCAGGCCGAGGATAGTGGTCGGGCTCGGAAGGTTGAAGCGGTAGCTGCAAAGAATCAATCAGTGTCCAATCGCTGAGGATTGCACCACAATGGCTTGCTTACATGGCGGTATTGTGAGAGAGAATAGTCTTCTCCTTGAGCTCGAGGTCTTGGAAGTTGCCGGGCTTGAGGAAGATCTTGGGCACTGGTCTCGTGTAAGTCCATTGTCACGACAATCTTGCTTCCGAAGGCACATACGCTGGCTAAAGTACTTGAAGGAACCCAAGGCCAGAGCCAGAAGAACAGCGTAGGGAGCCCATTCCTTCTTGACAATGAGGGTGCCGAAAATGAGCAGACCGGACGGGATGATGATCCCGTTGAGGTTCTGACTCGAGGTCAGGGACGAGGCGGCGCTCATCTTGAAGGTGACTGGTTCTGGAAACCAAAAGAAAGGATGAACACCTAAAAGAAGAGAAAGTTACAGTCGGCCTCGAACTTCCACTAGGAGAGAACGAGAAGGGAGCTACTCCACGAGGTGTTGCGAAGTAAGCGACGTGATCTTAATAAAGAGTCGGGATTCGGGCATGGGAAGCTGGGGGCCGGGAAATATTTCTAAAATCAGCCCACCTTCGAGCTCAAGTGTTGAGCGACCTTGGGGTGAGAAGCTCCGATGCTGGGAGCCGAAGGGGCCCCTGGACGAGCGACAGCTGCAGGGCACTGCGGGTCCCTGGCTTTGGAATCTGGGACAGGCTCCACAGGCTGCCAGCACAGGCACCAGAAGGTCCAGAGCCCCCGCAAATTAGCGGTAAGGCCAAGACTGCCAGGTGCCGAGGGGGGAAGCATCGACACTGGGTTTCTGATGGTTAACTTGCCGCAACAGAGTTTAGCGGGCATCTCGACGTCCGATGCGATGCGATGCGATTCGAGGACTGCTTACCGTTCCCGTTCTTTTGGTAGATTTCTGCCGGGGGATCCTCTCAACTTGCCGCATGAGATTCCCCAAGTCAAGTTCCAGGAGACCCTGAATCGTCTCACCGGCCACCTGATTGAGCCGCCAACGTCACCGTTCTAGTCATGGTTAGACTTTACTTCGCGTATACAGAGTACCGCTGTCCAAGTTGTTCTTAGCGAAACTCTTCACTAGTTCAGGGCATACATCTCGTGTCCGATACATCGGAGCTCTATCTTTTGCATACATACCAGACCTGCCTGCTTGTCGCCGAGAAATCGGAACCGCAACGACCCTATTATCGGCTACATACTAAACTCCTCACCCCACTTACTATACCGTATACCGTCTCGCGATTTCACAAGGTGTTTTCTCGGCAAGTCCCTCAAATAACATAAGTGGGGGTTCGTCATCTTTGCTACAACACTACCACACCAGTACCGTCTTTGTCGGAATCGGAACCATCAACATGGGTGACAATATCGAGGAACCTCCGTTTCCTTTGACGGATGTGGACAAATGGATCCTCTCTCTGACTGACGAGCAATACAAGTATCATGATTGGGAAGATATGCGCATCATCGTCAGTAAGTACTTGATGTACTTCATTTTGTTTGATCTATTCTTCTTTGCTGCACATCCTGAGCTGAGCGATTGCTACAGAGGAGAACAACCTCTCAGTTCTGAAGCGGAAACCGTCAGACCTCCGTAAATACATGAAATGGACGGCCGAGACCAGGGCGGAATATGGCTCCATGACACAGTATCTCCTCGCTCATCGTCTGCCAAAGGCCTGGGGCGGGCCTCCCTTCACTCCCAAGTCCGACATCCCATTTGAGGATCCATCCGACTACAGCGTGTTGTTGAATGACTGGCCATATGGACTCACTCCCGATATCAAACACATCGTTGTCTGGTCGAGAACACCCATCAAGACCGACCCTGAGACTGGCGATATGACCCCAGAGAGTAGGCGCATCATCGAGTCGTTTGTGCAGAGGTTTTTCGTCGACAAATTGGGTCCCAATGGTGCAGACCGAGTCCTCTGGTTCAAGAACTGGGTGGCCTTGCAAAGCGTTCCAGCGTTAGAACATATCCACATCATGGTGAAAGACGTCGGACAGGACACCTTGGACGAATGGTCACGGAAACTCGAAAGCCACAATTAGATATTAGAGTGTAGACGTGGCTGAGAATCGATATGACTGTGGTCTGCGTCCTTCAAATCGCCCCGTGCATATGCAAGTCTGGTGTTTATGCAGCACGTCGCTGCTTGCGGTTGCCGGCACCCTGAGGCATGGCGGCGCCCTCGGGAGGTTGCTGCATGCCTCCCATGCCTCCGGCCATGTTCCGTGCTGCGCTCAGGAACCCCCAACCCTTGATGACTGCAAAGACGGGAACAGCCAACCACAGGAGCCAACCGCCGTTGCCAAACAGAATGACCGTGATGACGGTGGCCCACGTGACCCAAATGGTATCCCACATGTACTCTGTCAAGCCAGGTGCGTTCAAGTCCTCGCCGGCTGTTCTGAGAGCCTTGGTGGTGGGATCGTACTTGGGACGGCCGGTAGACTCCAGGATATATTCGCAGACAAAAGCCGGGATTGAGAGAATGATGTAATATAGCAGAGACCTGCGCCTGAATAGAAGGTTGGAGAGCACAAATAATGTGTTGACAATAAGGGTACCAAGGTGGAGGTTCTTGAGGGCCTCTGCGTTGGACTTGGCCCTGTCCTTTCTCGCCTTTTGAGCCATGTTGATAGCGAGGATTTGTTTATTGTCGTGGCGCCTGAGACTAGACTTGATGTATTTCAGGAGGTGACGTAAAAACGACAAGTGTCTTTTTACGGGATGCCAGAGGACGACGAGTGAACGGTGTTCAGATATTGAAGGGCTGACTCGGCTGAGTAGAGTTGGGCACGTGAGATGGCGGACACAGGAGAGCGTGTACAATACGGTGAGAACAGAAATCAAGACGCGTGCTGTCCAATTGTTTCGTTGGCCTGGGATGATCCAGAAGACACAAAATGATGAGGCTGAAGTTGGGATGCGGCAGACTGGGATCCAACCAGACCAGGTTGCCAGGCTCGTGTGAGCGGCCGTCGTACCTAGACATTTTGCGGTTAGGCGCCCGTCGCCTCCGATTGTTGCTGGGCTGCCACCAGCGCCCGCGGGAGGCCGGTTCAGCGTGGGCTCGCAGCCAATCAGAGGCACGCACGGCGCTTCCACCACAACATTGAGAAGCTTGGACGGTTACCAGGGAACGCCTGCAACCGTTATCCCATGCCACCTTTTTGACTTTCACAGGACGGAAGCGGCTGTCAGGAAGATCATTTTTCTTCCCTCGACGACGACGACGACGACGACGACGACGCCTTTACTTGGTCTTTCGAGAATAAGGACCGAAGAAGGGCTCATACGCAGTGAGACGTTCGAATTTTGCGACCCCCGGGGAGACCGATATGCAGTAACGGGGCTTGGGACTCTCGTGCCCAACCTTCTCTTTTCGTTTCAAGCCGCTTTCAGATGCGTGCTCGAGGAAGCAACGATCCGGTTTTTGCGACAGCACTCGCTCCTCTCCGACACTCGCCCAGGGCCTTCCTGGCCTGAAAAAAGACGTGCTACAGGTCGTCATACACGAATCCGGTTTTCGTAATCCGATCGCATCCATCCGGCCTTCGCAGCACTTCGCACGGAACAGAGGTCTAGCCGTCGCACTCACGGACACAAAGACTCGCCCCGTTCGTGCTGCCACAACCCGGCCACAACAGTCGGCTGTGGAGACTTGCAGAGAGCAGTCGACCATCTCGCAGTGCTCGCGGTGATTGTGTCCGCGGCACCACATGGCCATGCGCAGATAGCCTCTGTGTTTTCGCACCCGCCCCAACCCTCACGAGCGACCTCCGTCATGGGGCTCTCAGCACAGGCCGTGACAGGCCAGCTGAGACAGCTCATTTACTATCATCTCGACAATATCAACTACGAGAATGCCCTATTCTTCGCCGAGAGACTTGTTGCCCACGACCCGCGCTCCAGCGAAACCGCTTACCTCGTCTCTCTGAGTTACTTTCGCCTGGGCGACTACCGATCGGCGCACGAGTTCAGCAAACCTCTTGGGTATCGAGGTGTACATCTAGGCTGTGCATACATATTTGCCCAGACTTGCTTGGTCCTCGAGCGCTATAGGGATGGCATCGCGGCCTTGGAAAAGTCGAGAGGGCTTTGGACCAACAAATTCAGCTTTGGAAAACATGGGCCTTCGACTCGGGCTTCGAACCCAGATTCTGCCAGTGTCGCCTGCTTGCTTGGAAAACTGTACCGAGCATATGACGACAAGAAGAAGGCCATTTCACTCTTCGAGGAGTCGCTGAAGATCAACCCCTTTATGTGGGATGCTTTTACTGCGTTGTGCGACATGGGCGCAAATGTCAGGACCCAGAATGTTTTCAAACTGAACGAGATGCTCCTCCAGAATTTCGAACCAGACCACCCGAATGGTGTTTTGTCGGAGCAGAATGCCACAAACCCACCCGAGGCTCCTGCACTTAGGAAAACAACACAGCGGGGGCCAAACCACGGGCCGGATCCATTTGAGCCACAGAAGTCCACGGATAGTGACGCTCTCACAGGAAACAACTTGTTATCGGCATCCATTACAGAAAACGATTTCATGCTGAAGATCAGTGCAGCTCGCTCTAGGATGGTGCATAGCACGATTCCAGTGCCTGACGGCATGGATACACCGCCGGCAATCAACGTCGATCCTCCGTATGTTGCTCGGACGGGCTATCCTCCTGAACTGCCTGCTCATGGAGCACCTCGGAAGACCAAAATTGCCGCGGCAGGAGAGGCAGAGGCGCCCCCCAGAGTGGGCTATCGCCTCGGCACGCGGCGGAATCAGCGGCATCAAGACAAGGCGCACGACGAGCAATCTGCAGAGCCACCGCACCCTCATATGTTAAGAGCTTCAGCCTCGGCAGCCGTGTCGGGAATAGAGAGGAAACGAACTGTTTCTGGTCAGCCCGTCCAGCCACGCCAACAGTCTGAAGAACCTGGAGCCCCACCGCGACGAAGCACAAGAATCAACATGTTCAAAAGCACAAATACGAAGACGAACTCGGGAGCAGCAACGGTCGGAGCAGTCCCTGCGCGAGAACTGAAGAAGGCTAGGCCCCCCATTTCAAGGATCATGCGACCTACCTCAGCCACCGGACCCAGTGTTGGTAGAGCCGTCAGCGGGAACCGAAAACCGGTTGAGGATCACGGAATGGACGTTGACCACGCCGAGGCGCCAAGAGTCAAGGAGCCACACCCGCACCCTCCCGTAGTGAAGACCGTCGAGCCAGAAGTTGCCAAGGCAGAGGAAGCCCTGAAATCCCTCCTCAGTCTCTTGAAAGCTTTCGGCTCTGGTTATCTTGCGTTGTCGCAGTTCCAGTGCTCTGATGCGTTGGTTGCATACAACTCGCTGCCTTCGGGCCATAAGAACACGCCGTGGGTATTGTCACAGATGGGTCGAGCCTACTATGAACAAGCATCATACGCAAAGGCAGAGGAATGTTACAGAAAGCTGCGTGTTTTGGCGCCGTCTCGAGTCGAAGATATGGAGGTCTACTCAACTATTTTGTGGTTTCTCAAGCGCGAGATTGACTTGTCCTTTTTGGCCCACGAGCTTGTAGATTCATACTGGAACAGCCCACAAGCATGGTGTGCCCTTGGCAATGCGTGGTCTCTGGCTCGGGATCACGAACAAGCACTGAAATGTTTCAAGCGCGCTACCCAGCTTGATTCCAAGTTTGCCTACGCATACACATTACAGGGCCACGAGCATGTCGCCAATGAAGAATACGACAAGGCTCTCACAGCCTACCGCCAGGCCATATCGGCTGATCGGCGCCATTACAACGCTTACTATGGTATCGGGCGCGTGTACGAGAAGCTTGGCAATTATGACAAGGCTTATGCCCACTTCCATTCTGCATCGGTCATCAATCCCACGAATGCTGTCCTAATATGCTGCATCGGCAACGTTTTGGAGAAGCAACGCCAAACGGTTCAGGCGTTGCAATACTTCACCAAGGCCACGGAACTGGCGCCGAATGCTGCCCAAACACGATACAAGAAGGCCCGTGCTCTGTTGGCGCTCAATCAGCTTGAGGCAGCGCAGCAGGAACTCGAGATTCTAAAGGATCTTGCGCCAGATGAGGCTACGGTGCATTTCTTGCTTGGCAAGCTATACAAGTCCCTTGGTGATAATGGTTCTGCCATCCGGCACTACACTATCGCTCTGAACTTGGATCCAAAGGTATTTCTTGCTCCCATGGACGATTTGCAGATGCACAAATGCTAACTGACGACCTCAGGCAAATCAACAGATCAAGGAGGCCATTGAGAGCCTGGAAGATGACGTGAGCTACGATGACTCGATGATGGCATGATGCTAGAGTGTCCGACCTTGCATCGGGCGGAGTGCATACTCGTGAAGAGTCGGCTTTTTGTTTTTGCAGTATTGCTTTCGGCAATATGGGAGTAGTCCTGGGCGAGTTTTGGAGAGAATGTGCACGTTCTGCCCAGCCTAGGATTATGAGGTGACGAGACCAGACATAATGACTTATTGTCTGAGCATGAAATTGGTTTGGCATGGCAAAAGGAGTTCTGGGTTTACTAGGAGGGAACAGTTTGGAGTCGCATCAAGTGCCAGGGCTGCAATAGACATGACCTGCACAGGGCAGCCGGTCATCTTGTTTACAGGTAGCTGTACCGCACAGGATTGTGGATAGGCATGTGTACATTAAGGAAGCTGCGGCAGTATGCCTAAGGTACGGGCTGGATCGGAATGACCTGCCAATATCCGTCTCTCAGGGCATATAATATACAAGATACCAGAGAGCGAAACCTGAAATCTGTGACGTCTTTGGCACACAATTGAATGTTTGCAGCATGAAGCACCACTGTTGGGCTTGGAGCAGATCAAGCGGCTATCATGGAGGTGACTGATGACCGGCACCAATAGCAGACCAAGGCCGTGGATGAAGTCTTGTGGAAGCCTGGCCACGGAAAACAGTTGAATGCCTTAACAAAGCAATCAGGGCATCTAATGCACATCGGCCAACCGAGAGCTCCAATATCGCGATAGCCTGTAGTATACTCTGCGTTCAATCTGTTGTTGTTCAGTGAAGGTTGTTACAGAGGGAAGTGCACGGACTCATTTTGAACAACTCGCGTCGCGCTCGTTCGCATAGTGCGTGCACGGGCCATTTTTAGATACGGGAAACAGCCCGAAAAACACAGCCAAAATAACACGGCCAAAGCGACGCTCCCGCACCCCGGACCAGACACTCAATTGGAATTAAAGAAGCGACCCCCAGGCAGGCGCTGATTTTTAAAACAAAAAAACCCGCCTGACAGGCAATTGCTCACCCCAATGGAGTCTAGTGCATTTTTGGCCGCCCCCCGAATCAGTCGCAACCCAAGGCTGCACAATCAGTAACTGCCAGATAAATGCAAAGCCCCCAGTATCCTCGCCATTCTTCCGTTCTCCTCCTTTCCCCTTTACAGCAATCAATCAAAGCCATCTTCATCAACAATCGACCACCGCGTCATCAAAGCATCCGCATCCACTCCATCAACTAAACACATCTACACCAACACTTCCATCAAAATGACTGGACGTAAGTTGCAATCTATTCGCGTCTCCATTAGCACTTCTTATCTACGCGTCGCATCGGGCGTAGTTGTTGTCGATCGGTGTCGAGGTGGGGTGAAGTGGTGATGGCCTCTAGTAGGACGCGTCCAACTTCACCGATACCCCGCCTCAACCACCACGACGCGACACTGATGCATCGTCTATCGCATCATGATCCATTTCGTCTGCATCAACAACATGCTAACATGTCTTCTTCATAGGCGGCAAGGGCGGCAAGGGTCTCGGAAAGGGTGGTGCCAAGCGCCACCGAAAGATTCTTCGTGACAACATCCAGGGTATCACCAAGCCCGCTATCCGACGTCTCGCTCGTCGTGGTGGTGTCAAGCGTATCTCTGCCAGTAAGTCATGGCTCACTGCTGCACTCATCCTCATCATCGATGCTAACCATCCTCTTCACAGTGATCTACGAGGAGACCCGTGGTGTCCTCAAGTCCTTCCTCGAGGGTGTCATCCGTGACGCTGTCACCTACACTGAGCACGCCAAGCGCAAGACCGTCACGTCCCTCGACGTTGTCTACGCCCTCAAGCGCCAGGGCCGTACCCTGTACGGTTTCGGTGGTTAAGCGATGCAACACTTGTGTCTCCTGTGGGAGTTTGGTCGTTTTGGCGATTGGTTGGCATGATACACTATTGGCGTTCTTGGTATTCACAAAGGGGAAACATGGTTTTGCGTATGATTTCGATAATTGCGGAAGGGCGTAGACCAGCTCAGATCCCGAAGGGAGAGTCGGCTACAGCATGGCCGCGCAAACAGACAACATGATACTGAATCTACTCGCGTCTGCCTCGGCGGCGCCAACATGAACAAACAACAATACTTGACTTGCCATGTATTTGTGATAAATTGGCTCATGTGATTCTAGATGACTGCTCTTGGTGGGTGTAACAAGCGTTTCTACCTAAACTCCGCAACTCCAAAAACGATGTAAAGCACCAATGTTTATGTTCTGTCTTGTGCGTGCTCTTTGCCTCTGTCTCTGTCAGATCGTACTATGATGTCTATGGCTCTGTCCTTTTGTTTCCATATTTATGATCAGCCATGGGTACATGGCACCAAGATCATTTCTACACTGACGACGCTGCAACATGAGCGGGCTTTGCTGCCACTGTAGGGCTGTACGGCACGGTCAGAGCGTTGGGTATCATCACTGTGGCTATCTCCTTCTTTGGTGTTTCCTTTCTCCCCATGTCAAACAAGCGCTCTCTACAAGTATTTCCTCCCGGCGGCGGCGACGCGCTGGCGGAAGACGGGGCTGGTGACCTCCATGTTGACGCGGTAGAAGGGGCTCATGCAGGCCTTGACCCAGTTCTCGTAGATCTCGGTGAAGAAGCTCTTGACAGCCTCCTCGGTCTGGGGCGAGGTCGGGTTGGCGGCGATGCTGGTGCTGGAGCGCGAGGCGACCGACAACGAGCCGGCCGAGGAGGGCTGGACGGGCTGGTGCAGCAGCAGGAACTTGACGTTGCTCGGCGTCACGAAGCACGAGATGTACGAGTTGAAGAAGCGGTCGACGTGCTTGAGGTACCTAGAGAAAAGCGCGGGACTGTGTCAGTGTCTCTCTGGGACAAGAGTGGCCACATCTTGGACGGAAGCGCCTCTCACATCTGGCTCGTCCCCCACTGCACCTCCTCCACAATATCGAGAGACGAGTGCACGATGAACTGGTTCATGTGCCGCGACTCCTCGCTGAAGCGCGACTGCCCGTCCCCGCCCTGCTTCGAGGTCCCGAACTCGTGCTCGAACAGCGGGTTGTCCTGCGTCCCGACGATGACGAAGTAGTATGACATGGTGGGCGGTGTAGGGCGATTGTGCCGGGGTTTGCTGCTGGTGTATTGGTGTCGCTACCGTGGTATCATCGGGAGTGCTCAACTCGTGCGCAAGTGGCTAAACGCTGTTGTTGCGTGCGTTTCCCCGGGGCCCAAGGGTATCGGATCCGATGTTCGAACACGGCGCATCGCGGGCATCAAGACGCTGCAGTCGGGAGCAAGCAGCAAGCTAGCCTGGGGGGGGGATCCCCTAATGGTGGGGCCGCCCATCTGTGGGGACAACATTGAACATTGAAAGTTGAAGCGGAACTGCTACGGTACGTACCTACTGTACTGGCCATGATTTGTGGCCCGTGCGCCCGCAATCGTCGTTCTCGAACTTTTTGAAGCTTCTCCCAGCGCGACCGGTTTCTGGGGAGGATCATTTGCACGATTCCCCCGTCAATCCAACACCCCCACGACTCCCAGACACAATGTTCGGCTTCGGCGCATTCAGGGCGACGAGCGCGCTCTCGTCGGGTCTTCTATGGTACGTCGATTTCTTGTGTCGCAGCGCTGAGGGCGATTTATCTTCTCCCCCGGAGACAACCAAGCGGAACTGAACTGACGCTCTGTCCGGATATAGGAAGACCCCGTGGCGGCTGTCGAAATTCCAGAAACTGAGGCAGAGGAGGAGGCTGCGGGCCGTGGACGGCGTGATCGCGACACTGGACGCCGCGCTGGCCAAGCAGGGCGAGACGGTCAAGAGCATCGAGACGTGGAAGGCCGAGATGCCCACCGAGGCCGAGATGCTGCCCCGCGACAAGTACACCATGTTCGACCGCAAGGAGAAGAGGTACAGGAAGGGAATCCACAGTGAGTCTTCCCATCTGTTCGGGAATGGCCTGGGTATTCCGTCGGCACTCGTGTGGCTATCAGGTGCCAGAGGGATATACCGGGCCGGAAGAGATATACAACAAGAGGCGTGGGAATGCTTTATTATTTCTGGGCACTGGCTAATCTGAGAACAACAGAGCTGCCGAAGTGGACGAGAGTATCACAGAGAGTCAACCCGCCAGGTTACTAAGGAACAGCATGGGTGGAACGATCGACCTCTTTTTCTGCACGACCAACACCAAAACATTACATCGGCCTCCAGCAAATTTCTCTCAGAGACATCATTGGCATTGTCATAACCAGAACGGATACATGCCGAATACATGGCCAGATGCGTAAAATCAAGCAGCCTTCCATATCAGGCTTGCAATGTATACTATTGTAGCAGATCACATGGGCTTTAAGAATAAGCTCTCTGTACATGAAATCATATAGACGATTCCAGAGTTTCATCAATCAAGACATCACCAAATTCATTTGCATCCGCAGCGCCGGTAAACTTATGGTAACAGCAGCCTGGTCCTCGGAATCTCAAGCTCTTCTTGGCCTCTGCCGAGGGTATCTCATATCATACAACTCAAGTAGCCGCAGCACCCTAGATACTTATCGCAGCCTGCCGTAATCCTTTTCCATCTGCTCATCGTTGTCATTGTCGCGATTCCGCTCATTGTCTCTCATCCTCTCCGAATCAATGGCGCGGCCGAGCCCACCCCGGCCCTCGTCAAAGTCGTCGCGGTACTCGTCGCGCACCTGACCTCCCGACTTGCCGCGGCCGTACTGTCGGCCCTCCTCGAATCCCGGGTCCAGGTCCGTCCTGATGATGCGCTCGTCCAGTTTCGTGCCGCCAATGTACTTTAGGCAGTCCAGCGCGTCCTGGTGTGTGTAGTACTCCACGAAGCAGAAGCCGCACGGGGTCTTCTGGAACCGGTCCAGGCCCATGATGAGCCGCTTGATCTCGCCGCACTTGGAAAACAGGTCGTAGACTTGCTCCTCTGTTGTGTAGAAGGACCTGTTTCTTATTGTCAGAATTCATTGCCGGTGATGGAAGGAGCATGAATGTGGGCCAGCCGCCTTCAGACAGGTCGCCTGAAATAGGCGTCCCTTCCAAAGTCATGGAGCACGCCTGATTCAAAGGGAGTGGCTTACAGATTGCCGACGTATAGCGTGGTGGCATTGGCTAGAGGGTCCTCTTCGGGCTTCTCCTCTGCCTTCTGATCAGCCATCTCCGCATCCCCATCTCTGTCCTCGCGGGGGCGGTCATTCCGCCTGCGCTTGTTGTTCTATGAGAGTCTGGTGAGCTTTTGATTTGATCCTAGGCGGAAACTTGCAGTCGCGGGTCTGAGACGAGCGGCTCCGACTTACTCTGGCCTGGTAGTAGGCGCTTGGCCGGTCCAGTCTCTCGACTGTGCTTCTGTAACCTCCGCGCATACTGGCGGGCTTTCCTGGTAAAATTGATTTGCGAGGAAGAAGAGCTACAGAAATGGTGTAAAATCGTGGATATCTCAAGAGGTTCAAGACTGTTTGTGACTGGGGGAATTGAAGGCTGAAGTTCTGAACCAATGAAACGAAGCTCCCGCTACGTAAGGAAAGGCTGCGCAATTGGCTGTGGAGCTCGGGCCCTTTCTCAGTGCAGCTTTCTTTCAGAACAAGGCAACGCAACGCGACTTTGATCTGGCGCGCCCAAAGGTGTGCAGGTGCTGCAGGAGGGGCAGGGATACGATCCAGTAGCTGTTCGCTTTGGGCTTGGTCCGCTAAAAAGTTCCCAGCCAGATGCGCTAAAGTTTGTGTTTGGGGGGAGCTCTGCCGTTGCTCTGTGACTTCCGTGCTTTCTTTGCTTTGAGCAGGGCGTCAAGTCAAGGACTTTCTTCCAAAATCCTCGTCACAAACAATTGAACCACCAACACACCCTCCTGGGTCAGAGCCAGCTTCGAGTGGCCCGCGAGCGACGCAAGAGTCCCAATTTGACTTCTTCCGGACCGGAAATGCACCTGTCATAATACGCGCTTCTGCCTACCATCCATCGCCTTGCCGGAACAGAAGAAAAGATATAAACATGCCGAGAATAAAAGGCTGGACGCCCGCCTGGCTCGACAAGCCCGCCCCCGGGTCCAACCTGTTCGCACCCGTCAAAGTCGACAGCAAGAGCTCCCCCTTCACGTCAAAAACGAAGCCCAAGCCTGGCCCCACGCGCACAATAGCTCAGTCCGGATCTCAAGTCTTTGTGGCTGTTGGCAAGGAAGTCAGATGGGCCGATCTGATCGACCTCAAGGAACGATGGGAGGACAAGACTTCGAGAGGCCGATCTGGGGTCAAATTCAAGCGCGAGAACTCTGGCAGCATAAGCGACGACGAGGTGCTCAAGGCCGCCGCCGCCGAGGATTACGCTGGCTTCCGGGTGAGTTTGCTACCTCGCCTGCCTCTCTCGCTCGACAAGGCACTAATATTCCTCTCTAGACTATCAATGTTTCTGTCGGCTCCGACATTAAGCAGCTGGTTATATCTCCCTTCGCAGACTACCTCGCGGTACTGACAACTCACACTGTTCGCATCTGCGCTGTGCCAGATCTGGCCCACCTATCACAACCCAACAATGAGACCATCAAGCCGAAATGGTGGACTTTGGGGCCCACGACTCACGTTGTAGATCAGTCGCCTGTCGCATCCGCATTGTGGCACCCTCTCGGCGTCAACGGCTCGGCCCTCGTTACGGTCACTACTGATGCCGTTGTAAGGGTCTGGGAGCTCAACCCTCTGGACCGATGGTCCTTTGACAAGCCGACTCTCACTATCGACTTGATCAAGCTCGCAGACGGCACATCTCTGGACCAGAACTTCTCCGCCGCCGCCGATGTGACACGCAAGGGATTCTCGGCTGACTCTTTCGAGATGGATGTCGCAGCAGCATGTTTTGCCGGACGAGGCTCAGGTGGCTGGGCGCCGATGACGCTATGGGTCGCGATGACCGAGGGCGACGTTTATGCTTTGTGTCCGCTTCTGCCGAGCAAGTGGGCTCCTCCGCCTACTCTCATTCCATCTCTATCTGTTGGTATTGTCGGCAACCTTGCTGCCATTGAGGACGACCCAGTTGTTTCGCCCGCGCGGAAGCTATTGGCCCAACAACAATTGGACTGGATGACCGACCTGGACAACCAAGAGCCAGTCGAGGTGGATGGACCCCTGGGAGAGGCGCCGGCTGATATCTATAACCGACCCAGCAGGCCCGGTGTCGTACCCCGGCTTCAGGGCCCGTTTGTTCTGGACATGAGCCCAGAGATGGAAGACGACCAGGATACGCAGCTGACTGACATCTTTGCCATTGGACAGAAATTGGATACAGCCGAACTTATGATGGGCGAAGATGAGGAGCTGGAGGTTGACGACATCGATCAGGAGGGACTGTCGCTCAACGTCGTCTGCTTGTTGTCTTCTAGCGGTCAATTGCGTGTTTGTCTTGACACCGATGGCGTTGAGGCACAGTGGCTGCCGCCGCGGAACAAGTTCAGAGTGATTCGACAAGAAGACGAGCCCGAGCCCACGCTCCTTACATTCCAGACTCTCGACACTCTGAGCAGCCTGGAGATAACGGAAGGGGCGTGGCCCATGTTCAGCCACGATGTCACCTCCCGGTATGCATTCTACGTGACAAACCCTTCGAGTATTACATATGTATCCCTCTCGCCCTGGGTCTTTCGACTGGAAAAGGAACTTCAAGGCGACTCCGATGCTGGGTCAGAATTCAGAATCGACATCTTGGTAAAGGGACAAAGTTCGATTCGCGAGAGGCTACACACCATCGACGGTGGCGTGTCCCAACCAATCCCGGCCGTGGTACCGATTCGAGATCCTGACCTTGGATATCTCGTGCTGACTGCCACGGACGATGGACCACTCTGCATCATCTTCGACATGCCAGTCTACGACTTTGAACCTATCAATTCTTCTTCGCCAAGCGTGGAACGAAGTGAAGATACAAAGCCACTGGACTTCTACGAGCCTCGCCCTACCTTTCAAGCACCGCACGCCTTCGATAAGAGCTCTGACTTGCCCGACATGCTGGCAAAACTCAAGAGCAGCAAGCACAAGACTATTGTTGGACAGGAAGTCCGTCTTTCTCCAGCTACCCTTCAAGTGTTCACTGATTGCCACCATATCCTAAGCGGCGAGACACACCGACTTGGGACTGCAGCATCAGAACTATTCCGCAGGCTCGAGACCCTGCAAGTCGAACTCAGGAAGCAAATATCCAAGGCGAACGAGGTCAAATCGAGAGTGGACACGATCACGGGCGAGGACCAGGGCAACGAGCCAGAGTCGAGCAACGCTGCCGTCGAACGAAGGCTTGAGGCTGCAAAGAAGAGAGGCGAAGCATTGAGTCAACGGTTGGAAAACATGCGACGCACTGTGAGCCGGGCCACCACTCGGGAGCTGAGCGACAAGGAAAGGGCATGGATCACCGAAGTCAGGGGAATGGATGCCAGTATCTCTGGATCTGGTGGTCCGCCTGCCGAGGGAGTATCCCGCTTCAGACAGATTGGCAAGAGGTATAACGAGGCAAAGTCGCTGAAGGAAGAGCTTTCATCCCAGGCAGAAAAGATTGCACATACCTCTGGGGATGGCGAGGAGCCCGCTATTGCGGCCTCCGACCTTCGTATCCCAGCAGATCTGCGGAGGAATAGGATTAGTCAAGTGCGGAGCCTGCTTGAACGGGAGACAGCACTTGTCGACGCTGTGAAGCTTAGGCTAGAGCGTCTTTCTGTCAACGGCTGAGCAAGATCTTCAGATTATCGTATTTGAGGCGGGTTCTGGCGAGGAAGTATGCCCTATCATCAGGATGTAGTTGGTGATCAGGCTTTGGAGACATATGCCGACATCTGAGTCGTGCCATTGGCACACAAGAAACAGTTGGCAGGATCAAAGGGTGCCAATACAACGCCGTACGGTGTGGCGAGCAAGTTCACATGGTTCACGGCATACTTGGCATGGGTCACTACCGAAGTGTGGGCGAGTTGGGCAAGGATCAGGGAAGAAGCTTGAACGAACCAGGAATCGAGATGAAACCAACGCCAATCGTTGATCACTACTGAATAGAGTCGATACAACTTCAGCTTTAGCCAGCCATACAGGCGAGGCTTCATCGGACAAGGTTGTCAGTATTTTGAGGCACGCTGCACGCAATACAGAATGCATTGAACCGGTTATTGGCAACCTCTTAGTTGACTTTTGTTATTAGAGCACAATGTGCTGCGTTTTGACTGGATATAGGCTTGGATATGGCCAGTGACAACTTCTGAAACAGCATACCAATTAGAGCTTTGATGTTGCAGGGCATTGGCTCGATACGAGGTAGTTGTGTAGCAAGTAGTAAGCACAACATCAAGCAAAGCTAGGTTAGGTCAGAATCCGACTATATTTACTGGAAGCCACTTCCAGGTTTCCATTACAGAAACCCGTTTCCCTGGTCACGAGGCAGCAGCAGCCAGCCGGATATTGGGAGGGATTCGTTATCATCGAGTGCCGATTTGGGGTCTTCGGCGGCCAGTGACATGCCGGTCGAGTCATTGACGCGTCTTGCCTTGTCTACACCTGCTTTATTGTTGTGATGAGTTCCCATTGTTATCTTGCTGAATCCAACAGGGCCAAGCTACTCTTCAAAGGTGTCCTGACCGGTCAGATGACCGAGAGGCTCGGAGCAATTATGTCGACTCATTCTGCGTGAGCCTCGATGGCCCTTGCCAGCTGTTCGCGCAGGCCGAATCGGTCGTCGCCATCGCAACGATATAGAATGCAGTGTTACGCACCAAGACAGAGAGGCAGGTGCCCGCTTGGCCCCCTCGAGGGCCATGACCACTCACTTATAAGCAGCCGACCGAGAGCATAGATGTGAGTCTCAACGAGGTTGTACGGCGTCTCGTGTAAGAGCCCAGATTCCTGGTATCGGGCACCGGCCATTGCAAGCCATGGATCATCCTCGTGTGGTCGAGGCTGACTGGTCGCCCCGTTGAACAGACTTTTGGCTCGGCAGATGATGCCCAAGATATACAAGAAGAACTGACAGAGCCTCCTCCATTTTTCAAAGTACAAAAAGAGCAGACAATCGCCGCATGAGTGTTTCTAATCCAGAAACTACAACCTAATGCTTGCCTATTTATACAGTGCCAAGCAGACTCCCAAGCACATAGAAATGTCTCCCCCTTCACAGTCCATTGACCACAATCGGTTGATCATTGGTAAGGTCAAACAGGGCTCACAAACGCCTCTGGGTCATGCTAATTCGAGACAGACAACAGTCACTTCATCTCGATCCAGGGCGCCGAAGTCCGGGCCATCACGACCAGGGAGCCGTCTGGCGACTGGAAAGCCATTGTGTTGCGCTCCAACAACGGCGTCCGCGAGGCCCTCCTCTCGTCCGAACCCTGCGACTCGCCTGAAAAGGCCCTCGAGTCCCTACACGTCAAGACCGCCGAGGCCGCGGCCGTCTACATCAAGAACAATGGCTTCGGCCACCTGGTCGACCCGAGCAAGGGCGAAGACGATGACCTGAGCGATGACGACGAGACCGCATCCGTGGTCTCCTCGCAGAGCAGGGACTCGCTCGACGACGCCCTTTCGGTGTCCGACAGCTCAGACGAGGAGCTGGTCACGCCAGCCTCCTCGTCGCCCCCGAAGGAGGTGCGGTCTTCTTCTGCCGGCTTCAAGGTCTCGCCCAAGAAGCGCGGCAAGCGCGGCAAGGCTCGCCGCTCCTCGCGCAGCTACGAGAGCGAGAGCTCCGAGGAGATCGATCTGCGCCATGGGGGCCCCCCACCGCCGCCCCCTGGCATGTTCCAGCATCCTCCCATGGGCCCCCTGCGCCGGGCGGGAGGGCATGGACCGCCTCCTCCTCCGCCCGGGTTCCTCCATCCCAAGGCCCACCCCGGCATCAGGCCCATGGGGCCGCCTGCTAATCAGCCGCCCAGGCCTCCCGTGTCGATGCCCCCACCCGGCGTCGTGAACGCGCCGCCCTACCCTCTAGGACTGCAGCAGCAACACCCCAACACCCGCCCGCGGGATTCCGATACTGGAAGTCCCAGGCCCCTGCACGACGTGGCCATCACGGTCCACTGGGCCGGGCACGGCGAGCAGCGCTTCATCGACGCCACCCACGCGTCGGTCAGGGCGCTGCAGGACGCGGCGCTGCTGTACGTCCGGGGCCACACGGGCACCTTTGACAACGTGACTCCTTTGGACCAGTCGCCGGGCAGGGCGTGGGCATTGAGAGCCACGCTGCGCCAGGCCTGGTTCGGCAACGAGGCCTACAGCATGAGCGGGTACCGCGGCGACGACCTCGCCAGGCTGTTTGGCTGTGTCGTCGGCGGTGGCGACAAGGACGTGATGCCCAAGTTCGACATCGACGTGGATTATGCGCCGAGCCCGATGCCGCCGCCCATGCCTATGCCGTACGTGGCGTAGGGGAGGAGGACTTTCTGAGTCGATGGGTGGATGAGAGTCACGGGTCGTAGACAGGAGCGAGGCTTTCCCTGCGTCTTATCTGCAGACTGCAGCTCTCAGAGGTCATATCATGATGGGATCGTCTGAGGGCGGCATATGCACGACACAGCTGCCTCTATCCCGTTCTACACTCTACCGAGGCGTGGCTCGGGGGGTTACGTTCAGTTTGATTGGGCCTGCACGGCGATGCCGTGCCAATCAGTTGGGAGAATTCCAATGCTGCTGTAAGACGAGGAAGTCTCGTCCCCTCTACCGGATGTGACTTGGTGTTCTGCAGCCGGCCTCGCGAGAAGTACACGAACTCTGCTTTCCGATCCTCCTCGTATCATCGATTACAAGTGCTATAGGATGTTGTGAAACGTCTCGTAGCACGACACGTTGCGCTGTATCTGCACCTCGCGCAAAGTTCAACCTCTTGCCAAGAAACACGACGAGGCCGGGCTTCTTGTTTTCCCTATATCTCTTCTCCGTGACTGGCTTATTCCAAGTCGGCACACACACACACACACACACACACACACGCACACACACACTCGTTTCTGACCGGCCCTTGGGAAACGCCGATCTTATGATTATGACATGCATAGAAATCTGGGTATCGTGGTGTTTTAGCATTGGGTATCATTGGGTCTTTCTTGTCCTCAGCATGCAGATATTCATACTAATGCGGGCCAGCGTGTTTCTCTCTCCTCTGTTCTTTAAGGTTCAATATTGCCCATCTCTATCTGACATGACACACTCGCTTACAACTAAATATAATTCCGGGCCTTGGGTGTGCTTGAACGAATAGCCAGCCGGAGCAATAGAGACCATTCACCTCGGAGACTCTGCGTCCTTCCATGGTGCCACGACGAGCCTGTCTGTTGCGGGTGGGAATCTGCACGCTCCCCCCGCATATTGATCTGGTTGCATGATTTTGATTCGTCGCGTACATCATCCGATGGGCAAGTAATCGCGGCCGGCCATTGGGTTGTACAGAAGCACTATGGCATGCGTATGCAGCTCTGCATCTGGCCGATTGATCCAAGATATTGATCTCAAAGCCTGAACTGGTCATGATGATGACGATCCGCCTGTTGGGTGAACGGTATGCCTTTCCAGCCTTGTCCGAAAAATGATACTGTTTTTTTATATATAATAGCCTATAATGCTCAATTGGGAACCATATTGTCATGGTTGTATTTTGACTACCGTCGTTCGCTTCACTTTTCTCTCGGCCCCCAAAATCCTGCATCGATTTCGTCGGCGTCGTCGCAATGAGTATAACGATACGACCTAGGGGGTCACATGCATATCGGTTCGCTATATCGGCATGCATATTGATAGTCGGTATGACCTAAATAGTGCTCGGCTAGTTTTAGACTTCGGGATTGCACAATGACACTGTTCAATGACGAGTGCAGGTAGTCCGGCAAGATGGAGGCGTTGAAGGAATTGTGTCGGGAGCCTCATATCGGTTTTGTTCGACGGTACGATGCCAGGGAGAGAGAGTCGGAAGCCGATTCCAGGTAGGCGGTGAAGAGAGGGAATGATTACATGCAAGCCACTCGCCCTGCTATAGCTGGGGGAAAAGAGTCCGAACGTGGGATTATAGCATGTCCGACGGTGAAGTTTTGAAGATTTTTTCTTCTTTTGACCATATTCCCAAATGGAGATGTCTCTTGTAATTTCTAAAAAGCCTCACCGATACTTCCATCTCTTCCGCCTCATATTTGTTCTGGTCGTGAGGTCGAGCAACTATTTTCTCGCGCGTCAGCATGGACGGAGTTAATGGATTTCGGGGATTATCCTTCCAGACGGAGAGATGCCAAGGGACAGACGCTCCTTTCGAATTCCCCGATGTCTATTGCTCACCGAGTCCACCCTGGCAGTCATGGTGAGTCGGTCCAGAAGGGTATTGTGGTGATTCGGTGAGAGCATCCTTCGTCAACACCGCCGTTCACCGAGGCAGCTCAATTCAATATCCGGGAGTATGTCTCGGAAATTCGAGATAATTGGAACTCAAAAACATGTTGTCAACGTGATAAACATTACTCATTAACATTGCGTCCTTCTTCATTCTGTACCAGACAATGAGGGTCCTGCAGCTGGGTCATCCCCATCTCTGATCATCCCTGATCCGTTCCCGACCTTGACGAACTTCCCGGCTTCGACTGGAAAAAGCCGAAAGAATCTCGTAGGTTGTCGCTGAGAGCGCTCCACCGTTTTGACGAGTGCGGCGACGCGGCTGGCGGTGTGAGCAGTTCGACATCAGTCTGGGGAGACGGCGACTTCTCCATGGCGACCAGCTCCACGTCGCTCCAGTTGGCCTGGTTCATACTCGTGTCCAGAGTGATCTCTGTCGAATTCCCGAACTTGCTGTACCTCTTCAGCACCTTCTTGTTGCGGACGCCGGCCGACCCTATCGTTTGGTTGTGCTCAATGTCTCGGTCGGATCGTGGGGTTTTCGAGTTGCTCCCAGTTCCGCTACGGGATTTTCGGCTTCCGGTAATAATTTTGTGGGTGATGGATATCAGGGCCCTGCACGCAGGCATACAGGCGCAGACTATGCCTATAGATACTTCGATCATGGACCAGTAACCTACTTCGACGTAGTCCTCTGTAGTGAAGCATTGTGTTAGTAGAAATCCCAGTGCAAGACCAAATAAAGCGGCTGAAATTGGGCTTGGTAGAGATCGATCTCGACTTACGAGTGACGTTGGTGGTGGAACCGAACTGGATCATGGACTTGAGTCGTAGAATACTGACAAGTGTGACACTGTGCAAGTAGTTAGCAAATAAGCAAGCACACGACAAGAAACCCTCTTTCATGTCTCCTTGGGTACGGAAAACACGGTCATCACTTACAGGAATCCGACTGCAAACATGGAAAGGACCTGAAGCTTCTTCCTCCAGCCCATCGTCAGCTGCGCCAGGACGGGCAGAGGCAGGATCAGGGTGGTGAAGTCGAAGAAGATGTTGGCGCCTGCACCCGACCAGCCGAGGTAGTTGACATTGAAGCACCTGGCCTTGTACTCGCCGTCCCAACTCCTCCAGGCACCATCGACGGGGGTGCATTGCAAGACGACCGCCAGGCCGAAACCGACAGCATACATGGCATTCAGGGCAATCATGACGAACACCATGTATCGAAAGTTCTGCTGCGGAAAGACTCGCAGGTAAAACAGAAGGATAGATATCTTGCCGATGGCCAATCCCTCGGCGTAGAGTATCTCCTCCCAGTAGAAGTACTATCAATCAACCGTGTGAGCGTTCTCTTCCACCAAGGATCTCGTCGTGTGGGTATATTACGTGAATTCGAGCTGGGCTTGGGACTTACATATAACACATGGTTAATATCGTCTGGCGATAGTGTCCACATGTCCAATCCCAGGCCATGGGATGAGAGGGGGAAAGTGAGCGCACTCATGGGTATGTAGATCAGAACTACAATGAAAATAGTCCACTGTGGATGTTTAGTCAGTAAAAGAGAAGACACCAGATCAGAAACACTTACATCGTCGAGTCCCCACGAATGTGTCCGTAACCGCGCGAGACACCTGAGGACGAAGGCGACTACACCAATGACCAAGAAGGCGATTCCCAAGTGCCAGACGAGCGGCCTCCTATCCTCTCCCACATAATCGCACATGGAGTAAGAGTAATTTTCCGATCCTGTAACACAACTGTGTAAGTCCAAGAGCGACATAATTGCCACATCGTCGAGTTAACCGGAAGAGTGAGAGTGACTTACTCAATGCCTCGCGAATTGTGCAATTCGACAAGAAGCATTCCTTCAGTTCTGCCTTTACAGGGTCGCTGTGACAGGCACATGTGATATTGCCACTGCATGGCGGCTGATATAGAATTGCTGAAATACACTTGAGCTAGAACGAGAGAAGACCATGTTAGCTAAATGTTCGATCCCCAACAGCTGCAGCCCACTTGACCCAGGGTCAGGTGAGGTTCTGGGAGGGCCATGGGAGTATGTTGTCTGTGTATGCTCGAACTTACACCGCATGCTGGTGCCACTGACGCCGAAGAAGTCGATGAAGTCGAAGACGAGACAGCAGTAACGGCTACGATGCCGTAAAACAAAAGCACAGCCCACGCGAGGAGCTTCATCTCGCAGCGGGGGTTCGATGGACTGTTGCTGCTTGAGCAAAATAATTTCGGTTTTCAGCACGCAGTCGCCTCCTTCGCATTCGATAACGATCAATGTTGGAGATACCACCGGGGAAGGACGAGGGGAGACACTACATGTCCACGCAACTCGGGGTCTGCACAGGGTTGCCGCGTTCCATATGTATGAAAGAGGAGAATGCAGATCGACAGGACTAAAAGACTAGAGAACTTTCACCCCAAGGAAATACCGGTATCCGCAAATGTACTTCAGGTGAGACTAGTCTGCCAAGATAGAACTACAGGTCGGGGATTTTCAAACGATTTACCTCGTGGGAGGCAGGGAGGTGCGCAAACATGTCCTCATCATGAGGAGGCTAGAACCTAGGGCCCTGACGGGAGGCGGGAGGGCACACATAGTACACCTCGTGGCAGGGCTGAAGGGCCGAAGGGAAAAGAGAACACCCTGGTTTGGATGAATAGCGACGGAGCGGTTTCTCGTACGTCTGTCCCGGATCAGAGTTGGGCTTCAGCGTATTCGTAGCGAACTTGTGTCTGATCTAACAACATTGATAGTACACCAACGAGGCCGTTAAATGGACAATGTGTAGTGTAGTAGGGCCGCGCTCGGACGGCACCAAAGTCGTAGACTGGCGATGACTCGTACACCAAGCCTGAGCGTTGAAAGAGAACAGTTGGACAGTGTTGTATCCGGTTTGATAAGAGTTGGAAACCACAATGATAAGACGAACATGTGAGTTCGAGTTCTTCTTATTCGTCAATGTGCGACCACGCAGAAGGGATGATCGTGTGAGCAAAGGCATGGCGATGTTGCAGTTGGTTGTAATGGGATGGAGCAAGCAGAACAAACTACAGTAGCAAGTCGAGAGAAGTTTTGCTTGGAATCTAGACCCATTGCGAGGATAATTTGAGTATGGCGCAAGGGTTCGCTTGTTTCCGTGGAATCCATACGGCCATAACATGTCGGGAGTTGGATCGCGAGCCGTCGTAGCATTCTAGTCCCTAGTCCAGACAGCCGATCGAGACTATACCGACTTCGGGACGCAGGACAGGCCCATGCACTCTGCTCGCCGGGTATGGCTGGCCAAAATGGGCAGACTAGGTCTGCCAGATTAGGCGACTTTGAAGTTGCGAAGGACCAGTGGCGGCAGTAGGTCGTGGGTATCCAAAGTCGGCTCGTCTCTGGTTCCTGTCACATCTCAGCGCCAAGTGTGCCGTTACCGCCAGTAAGCCATCTGTCAGCCTTGGCTCATATAGTATTCGATGGGCTTCATGTTCTATTTTTTTTTTTGGCATAGAGATGAGTTGTACTTTGGCGAATGCCGTGGCGGGATCATCGGCATGTTGGTTGCGGCTCAGCTGAAAGGGGAAATGATGGGAAGTGGTGGTTCGCATTCGTATTGCTGGGCAAGTTGGCATCGATTCCGCACAATTGGGTCAGATGCCATTTTTTCCAGAGAAGGTCGATCAAGACCGTTCCGCACTCGCACGCCCGTCTAAAGCAGGACGCTCAATGGATAATAATTTGATATTGGACGTTGAATGTGGGCGCGTCATGGGTGGGTTGGGTTTGTCAGACTTGTCAAAGTGATAGCTTACAACAACATGTCTTGGACAAATGAATGACAGAAGACGGCTAACCTAGTGAATGCAGCAGCAGAGCCGCAATCGAATGTTTCAGAGAGAGGGAAAACAAAGAAGCGAGTTCGCGGGATCGGGACAGTATGTGCAGATAGATACCAGAGTCACATTGTGTGCAGAAATTGACGAGAGGCTTTGTAAAATTGAAACGGGCCAGCAAGGTGTTTCCTAGGTTAGGTAGGTAGAGAAAGAGCAGAGGACGGGGTGGACCTGGGCTGGGCTCCTTCCTCCGTACCAGAGCTACGGGACCTGCTATCCACCTTCCGCGGAAACCAGCAGCCGTCTGAGAATCATCAATGGCTCTGTCGGTCAATTGGTGAAGATGTAGATTCTCTGAAACAGCGACATCCAGTACCTACCATCTGAGAGACAAGAGACTCTTCCGGCCAGGTCAATGCAAATGAATTATTTGAGTCTGGGGAATGCCTGCTCAAATCGTCATCCGGCTTTCTCTGGGTCGTTGCGCTAGCTGATCGGAACCTTGTTGCCAAGGGTCCGTAATGTGTATCTGTAGATCTTTATGCGCGCGCATCTGCATAACATCTTATCATCAGTCTCGAGCCCAGAAGAGATCAACACTCGACTGCTACACCAAGGGGAAACATGCGACAGGAAAGAAGTGCCGAAGGTAACCATCATTAGTAACTCGAGCGAATGCGCTACACTTTTTTAGCTACAATTAGCTGGGTTGCCCTGACTGAGCATTTCCAAATCTAGTATCCTCCTTAGCAGTTATTAGCCAGGGCCCAGAGGAGATCCGCGAGGTCTTAGCCCTTCCGTCATATACAGCAAACACTTCTTCTCATCGTCGTCTTCTTCCAAGACTGTGGCTGAATGGCGAGAACCGGCGGCGGCCAGAAAGAAGAGAAGGAAGAAGGAACATTTCAATGATCTGCACAAGGATCGTGGAAATAAGATCTCGCTTCCATCTAGCATCGATTGAATAATTGATTTCTCCCAGTGCGGAGTCATGTGCCCGCAACAGCCATCCATATCCAACTGTTCCAAGGAGAGCTTACACATTGGGAAGAGGACCAGAGCAAGATATGCATGACCTTTCTACGGGCATCATCTTCTATCCGGCCGGCCGAGATGAATCCTCTTCGACAAGAGATTCCCCTCTTTTGCCTCTTTCCGGCACTTGTATAAGGCATGTCGCAAAAGATGCTAACTTAGTCTCTTTGGTCCGTGACAGGCCCGGCACGACAGGAGCCGGTCGATCAATAGTCTTATAGTGGCCGTCGAATCCTTCCAGCCGACTGTCCGCCGCGTGCCAGACTAACTGCTGACAGCTTCTAGTTTACACACGACACCAAAATTCATTGTAATTCCATTCGAGGGAAAGCATTGAACGCGAGATTGATTCTTCTCTCGGAACTGGAAAGCATGCTCCCCGGTGAGCCAACAAGCCTGTGCTATATTGGCGCCGCTGACAAAGGTCATCAGGCGCCACGGGGAACACGTACTTTGATGGACAAATCAGCAGACCGGAAGGCACTTCTCAATTCTAATCGCTGTGGGCTTGGGGTTTCCAAGCAGAGAGCTCTGCTCTTTCTAACACATCTCTTCGGCCTCGCGTGGAAGACAAGAACGTATGCAAGTCTTATTGACTATAGAAGAGCCATCCAATCTACGTATCAACAGTATGACAACTTTCAGTGGTTTTCGGATAACGTATCCTCTCGAGTCTCCTGTCAGACTATACGCTCCGAGAACCTAGCATGAAAAGACGCTCGACAGAGGACTGTAGTGAAAGCTGTCGAGCCTGATCAGCAACCGTACTTTGGAGCAAGACGCTTGACACTAGAAGACTAGGTAGTTGTCGACGGGACAAGAGGCTGCTTACACTTCTCGATACATTTGGAGATCTACATATGCCCTTACTCTGCCGGGTGGTACTTTTTGAGGAACCTTCATCCGGGCAGAGGGACGCCCTCCAGCGATCCAGTGAGAGTGGGCGAGTCTACCATTTCCCAATGTTCCTGATCTCCTTTTAATTTGTTGTTACCGCTGGCGTACGTCGACCGGCCTCCGGGCTTCAGAGATACTGCGCAGCAGGACGAGCTTCCTCTGGCGCGTGAAGACCCGGGGAACCGGCTGGCGCTCGACAAAGTACAGCGCCGCCCGGTGGTTCAGCTCGATTTCATCTCGAAGGTGGTCCAGTGGCGGCCTCGGCCTCGGCGCTGGTAGGTCGGCATGCTGTCCCGTGGAAAGGTCAGTTGATGGCTTCTTTCTCTCCGGGCTGCTGCAAATCGGCGCCTTAATGCATGCTTTGGGCGTCGGTACAGCTTCGGCTTGTTGTGCTGCGACAGAAGTGGTGATGGATTGAGAATGTCGCGCTGGCGAGATGTGTTGATCGGCGACGCAACAGAAACGGACGGAGCTGGGATGTTGGTTCGCAGAAATGCTACAATGACCAGTGGTTCGTTCAAGCTTGCGACGGGTTTCCGGTTGCGAACAGTCGTTTGTAGGTAAGCTCGAACAGAGACGGACAAGACCCCTCAACACGCCCTGAGTTTGAGCACCAAAAGGTACGCGTTCCGTGACAATGGCTGGCGCGTCGCGTGTCCATCAAAGCGGCGCGCATAGCATCTTGATTGTTCTGGATGGGAATCAGCTTCACCCACATGTTTATCCCGGCCGGGATACCATTGAGAATGCACGATACATGTTTTCAATGCCTGGGAGCCAATGCCCATGGAGGTTTCCTCATAGATAATGGATGTAGTCCGCTATGGCACCAGTCATCGTGCGTATAACTAAGAGAAAAAAATGATTCACTCACCTGTGAGCGGCTCTGTTTCCCCCTCTCCTCATGCCTCGGACTCGTGCTCAGATTGAAACGTCTTTGATGAGAGCTTAAAGCGAAGGTTCTCCTTTCTCTTGACGCGAAACAATTATATTGCAGCGTTCTAAGTTCTTGTTTATATCATTTATCCTTCTATCAAAAGTTCCAATAACTAGAATAACTAAGAGGGAAAATCGGCAGGAGATTACTCAAAGCTAGAGAAGATATCTATTGTGATAATGACTCCAAGATTCTGTCGTCAATCAGGATGAAAAAAGGGGATTAGTCATCAAGGTAACACAAGGAACAAATATCACACATACATCTGGAGCAACACCATGCCTCTCGGCAAGCACAATACGATATTCTAACTAACAACAAACAGCGAATGTATCGCTATAGATATTCAAGATGGATACAATTTACCAATCAACAGATATCCATGGGATGCGGAGAATTGATTCGTTCATATCGAGTGCTCTCACAGTAAGACACAATATTGAACCTCGTCCACACGGGTCCGTACTCAGCAGTGATAAGCTTTTATCACCACCACCAAACTTCCCAAAACCACACATGCCAAATTAACCAAAAACCAATCGCCAAGATGCGCCCTCGCTTATTCGCATCGCATTGTCATGGGGCAAGCGATATATCCACATGCCCAAAAACGAGCCGCCATCCGTCCGCATAGCATCGGGTCGGCCCGCAAGTCGTACGATGTCATCAGGTAAACAGGAAGACCTGACTGATATCAGCATGCCTTCGGCAAATAAACACGGCACGCAACGCCCAAGTTCTATTTGACTTTATAATAACGAATCGCACTGCTGTATACTCGATCTCGTATTTTGGGGCGTTTCCACTCCTCTATTCGGATATTTGACCTCTGTCACGAAACAGACGAGGAACTCCCACCTCAGTACTGACCCACGGGATAACCATAAACCCAAGCATCGCCTCGCCCATTCCGTCAACCTATGCAAATGGGAAAAAAATTATTCCTTTCAGACCGCCACATACTCTGTATCCAGATCTCGCTTTTTATCATGCCCCAGGACCACTGATCACTGCCATTTTGTATGTGCACCCTTCCCTTCTCCCATGAGCTTATACCCATACACCAAGCACCCAAATCGTAGATCTTGTCCTAGTCATTATACACATGAACGCAATAGACAGATAATGACATCCGCAGCAGTGTCATACGTAATATGCACCTCCCTTTTCGTCGCTGAGACGAGATGAATGCCGGTCTAATGAGTAACGAATGTCCTGGTCCAACGCCTTGCTTGAAAAAGAAAAAAGAAGAAAGAAGAAAGCAAATGAAAAAGTATAAAAAGGATTATCCTTCGGTATGTACCATCAATGAGGCGAAAACACCTCACCTGGATGACTTCAGTGTGGCGTCATCACAAGACTGGGACGGCTCACCGATGCGAGCCCCTTCTCATCCCCAGACCAGACCCGGGAGCAGTGCTCATCCCTCCTGGACTGAAGACGCCAAAATTGTCCATGCCGCCAATGCCGGCCCCGTTCAAGTCTTGGCCGAGTTCGGGGGCTTCCATATTGAACGGCATGAACCAGGCGCTCGAAGGGTCAGGGAAAGCACTCGCCAAGCCATCAGGTGCGGCCTCGCGAGAAGGATCATTGGCACCGCTGTTGAGTCGACTGCTGCTTGCGAGCGCATCCCAATCCGTCATGCCCTCGGGACCGCTGATGTTGGCCCTGATGTTTGCCGGGTCGATGTTGCCGTACGCATTGAAGACCATCTGTCGGTCAAGTTGCGGCAGCAAGCCGGCATTAGTCGTCAAACCCAGGGCCACAAGATCGGGATTATAGAAGCCAGGATGACCGCCTGGGTGTGCGCCAGCATGATGTCCAGCAAACTGATGCCCGAGCCCATGCGTTACAGGGCTGATCGGAGACATGGCATGATAGACCGCGCTTGGTGCTCCAGCGCCCGTAAAATGCTGTGAGTTGCGTCTGTCATGGGGCATATCGAGGTGCAATGTGCTTGGGTCGCTGGTTTGTGTCTTCAAGCGGGCAGCATACTGCTGACGCTGTTGTGCCTGGATCCGCTGCTGTACGTGCTCCGGAATAGATGAAGATGACAAGTCGGTGAGAAGCGGCTCCAATTGCTGCGAGGTATCTCCGCGGGCAGCCAAACCGCCTTTCTTATTTGCAGCACCGGCAAAGGATCGTCGCTTGGCTACGGGCGGTCTTGCCGGACCACTCGGCGCATCACGGCCCTCCTGGCTCTGTGGCGGTGACAACTTATTGAAGAACTCCTCGACAGTATATACGTCTGGCTTCTGTCCGAGAACAGCATCGTCACCCGTCTCCTTCTTCTTGCTTCCTCCCGCTGGGTCCAGAAAGTCGGATTGGGACACTCCGTGCGGATAACGATCGAACCAGTCTCCGTATTGGAATATGGGCGATGCCGTAGCTTTGTCTGTTGACAACGCGCCCTTCTGGGCGGCGTCTGCACATGATCGGTACTGCTCTCTCAAGTTTTCGGACATGAAATGAAACATTCCCCAGTGTCTTTTCATTTTCTGCAGAAACCTGACGTTGGTGGTCAGGTTCTTCTTGGACTGCTGCTCCACCGCAGTGTTGCCCGAAAAGATACCAAAGATGTGGACTGTGCTTGACAAGAAAGCACAGTAGCCAACAAAAGGGGCAGCAATGAGGTAGTTGTCTGCGTCTCTGAGAAGCTCGGAGATCTTGTTTGCCGCTGCGAACGCTTTGGCGCCGGCTTTTGTGACAAAAGTTTTTGGCACATCGCTCTGAGATAGGCCTGACGGGGACGAAACAGCAAAGCGGTTCATGAACAGGATGTTTTGCTGGATAGAAATGTGGAGGAAGAGAAACTGGTTGGCCATGCCTTCCGTGTCATGCAGATGGAGATTCTCGGACGTGTATTTCAATCCATCAGGAAGTCCCGGTGCGAAGTCTTCGGCCTGCTGGAGGAGGGAGCAGTACTGAGAGTCGGAATCCCACATCGAATGCTTGTCTGTCTCTTTGCCGCCCTGGTTCAAGAAGTTGATGATCTTACCCCAGAGCGCAATGGAACGGATCATGTAAGCCGCCACTCCCATGTTGTCTTTGGCACTTGAGAGTTGCCCTTGGTCTTCCGGCACAGGGTGTGGTACACTTCCTTCGAGATCTTCTGTGGGACCAGGCATGTCGAGCTGGAAAAGCTTCTCCTTGATTGGTAGTTGGATCTTGAGGGTCTCCTCCTTGATAAACGTAGGGCGATCCGTGCCGGAAGAGTTGAATCGATCCATCAGAAAGCAAGCCCACATAGTCCTCCGCCGGATTTCTCTGTCAATGAAGCTGAGTTGAGTCGCGGGACTTGCGCCCGTGGGGTCGTATTCGAGATCCTTGTGAAGCTGCAGCGCAAATGCCATCCGGATGGCCATTCCGCCCAACGCCCAGCTCCTTCCTCCCTGGCACGTGCCAAATTCGTGCAGTCCCAGTATCAATAGGCACGTCAGAATTGTAATGTTTGGCCAGTCATAGCGTCTCGTGACGATCTCGCGTGCAGCCATGGCCCACTCCTCGCCTCGGAGAAAGTGCGGCTTGCCTGCGAATATAGGATGGTTTGAAAAGCGAGCAGACATGGCGCAAACGGAGAGTACCAGCACCGGCGGTAACGCATCGGCCCTGTGATGTATTAGCATTGACCCTGCCAACCAATTCCGTCTTGTAGTAGTAACATACTTCAGCTTCCTCATGTAGCTCGGTTTATGAAGGAGATGATATGCTTGGCCATAGATATTCTCAAAGAATATGTCAGCCAAATGAACCTGTATTTCCTTGGCCGGTAGGGTTTCGCGGCCCTCGACGAGGAGTTTTCCGTCTTCCTGTTCTTGGACTTGTAACGATGTCGGTTTGTTAGAGTCGTCAGTCTTGGGCTTGGGCGGCTGCCGGGCCCAGTTGTCAATATCAGGCCCGAAAGCCTCATCTGCGGCCCGCTTCTTGTTGCTCTGCTTGCTGGCGGAAGCCGAGCTGGGAAGCTGTGGTTTCACCTGGGCGCGCACCACATTTGCCGCCGAGGGATCTTGCTCCGATTTTGGGACGATCTTGAGAATGCGGTCTTCCATGCGCTTGAGTCGCTTGTCCAACATGGCCATGTAATCCGTGCGTGGTGCGGCTTTTCGGGTGGTGACCTTGTACACGCAGGGGATGCGGGCTCGGAGGCAATGTTTGCAAGCCGGCTTCTCGCCTGAACACCGTATCTTCTTGCGCCGGCACACTATGCATGCCAGTGGAAGGCGCTTTCGCTCCTTGCCGGCCTTCGTCTTGAGGTCGCTCCATGCTGGCGTGGCGTCGGATTTCGAGTCTCGCATTGCGTGAGCATGCTCTGCGCCTTCGCCTTGCATGTTGTGAGACAAGCCAAATTCATCCGACATGTTATCTTCGAGCGAGTTGGCGCCGTGCTGGTTGCTCGCTGGGCTTTCCTGCTCGGATCCGTCACGGGGGTGCGCTTTGACAGCTTGGTCGTTCATTGTAAAATTGGATCCGGACGCCACGGAATTACGGCGGTCGCCTAACGACGATATGGAGCCCCCACCGGTAGTTGAAAATATGTCGGCGTGCCCATGATCCTCCAGGCCGATCATATGGCCGCCCTCGGCCAGGCCATGGTATGGAAACGAAAAGTCGGGAAAGTCGGGAGCCTCCATCATGCTTTGCGGACGCGTGGGATCTGCGATACCATTTTCAGTTGCTCCAAATGCGAAGCCGTTGCTGAGGTCGGCAGAGCCGGGGTGGGCGACAGAGGTTGCCGACTCGGGGAAGGAAGAGCGAGAGGTTTCTGGGAACGACTGGATGTGAAGGTGTATTTGGTCGGTGGACATTGCTCAGCCCGCGGCCGTTGCGTTTTTGGGGGTGCGGCAGCTCTATCGGCAACGAAGAAATGCGCAAGCTGACGGGAGATGGAAGCATTCGAAGGGGGCAGTCCTATCTGGGCGGGTGTTATTGGTCTTCCTCTTCCTCCTGTTTTACTTTTTTTGTCTTTCCAAGTGCTGATGCTGGCCAGGTATGTATTCTGATTCCAACAGAGCTCTCTCCTCCTCCCAGGCCCCGCGCGGCGTCCGGCTATCGTAGCTGCAGCAGCTTCGGCCTTCCGGAAAGAGGATCCAGTAGCGCTAGTCTCGTGTTCTCGCGTTCTCGTAGGCATGTAAATCTTCTAGGAAAGGCGGACTGTTGGGGGATAAGAAAGGTATATTGGGTATATAGACGACAGTTTTGGAAGATAATCACCACAATGAGAGAGGTTTAGAGTTCGAAAAGCAAGGTGAGTGTCCACCGAAGGCATATGGAGAAAGAAGAACAAGATTGGCGGCGAGCGGTAGTGCGACCGGGGTCTGCCGTGGCAGCTCAGATGGGCAGCAGCAAGGCAGGACGGGCAACTCTGAAGACGGACGGGGGGCACAAGACGGTGTACCTTCGAGGGGTCAAGGTTTGGGCTGATTCGATCCGGGTCTTGGTCTTGGTCTTGGTCTTGGTCTTGGTCTTGGTCTTGGTCTTGGTCTTGGTCTTGGTCTTGGTCTTGGTCTTGGGGGGTAGTATCCCCCAAGGCCCAAGGGTTCAAGTTTTTGCTGCTATGCGGCCGCGGTGCGGTGCAGTGCAGTTGAGTTGCAGCACGGGTGCAGTGCGCTGCGCTGCAATGGCAACGTGCCCGCGACTCGGATTGGCTCAGCGGGCATCAAGCTTGCACTGCACTAGAGAGACTGAACGAGAGGGAATAGGAGTGCCCAACAAGGCTTGGGGAAACGAATATGGGGGGACATGGGGTCGAGGGGCATGGGCGCAGCAACAAGGCCTGCAGTGGACATGGACCAGGGCAATAGGGTGGGTGGTGGTGTCTGCTGCTGTCTTGGACGATGGCGGGGACGCCACGCAGGTCGCGCAAGACGAGGATTATCAGGCTGGTAGGGTTGAGCTCGGCGAAAAGAAAGATGTGGGGAAATAAGAAGGGAAACCGAGACACGACTGGTGACAGGCGCTGGTGATTTTTTTTTTTTAATTCTCCTAATTATTGCCAGCATTATTATAATTGACCAGCATTTTTATGCCTTTTATCTGAGTACTTCTGCTTTTTAAAAGATGCCATGTATCTTATTGTACACGGGTACATGGGTAATATGTTATGGGTGAATACTATCAGCGAAACATGAAGTAGTTCCGTACACGACCTGTGTTGCTTAAGTGGCTTGGTAATTAGGTAGAGTAAGCGGCTATAGTACAATCCAGACCCTACGAATGGAGGAGCGTACCAAGACTCGGGAGCAAATGGGAGAATTTAGCAATTTAGCAAACCGGTTCATTCGCCAGGAGAAAGAGACAGCTGGGGACCGCAGACAACACACAAGTAATTGCGTGGCTTATGTCTCAGAGCTGTTATTAAAAGGCCATACGAGACATTGCTGCCAGCGAGTCAGGAAGCACGAGTGCAGGACAGGACAGCGCGAGATCGAAGCAGGTTCAACATACAAAATACAAATACAACGAATAAGAATGCGACTCGCAAGCTTCGAACCGAGGTTAGAAGCTGCATACATAGCCTGTAAGCGTTGGTTATGGGTGACAACCCTACCTACAGACAGCGAAGAATCACCGAGACTACCTTTACATTTACAGCAGCCAGACGGGTCATTGGGACCAATCGTGGAGTGTCGGCTGGTGAATATACGGCCGTGGACCAAAGGTTCCCAACTAGGTAGGAAAGGAAGATGCTCATGACAGCAGATATGGCAATGTACAAATACCATGATGCATGGACGAAGTATGTGCACGAGATTGTTATTTTGTTTTTCCAAATATTCATTATAATGCCGGAGTCAATCTTGTGACCCTTTCCCATCCGCCTCGCAGAGCCACGAACCACGCGCGTCTTCGATACCGTTGTCCCGGCGGTGCTAGTCTACAGAAGTACCCGAGAAAACGGATCGAGTACAGGTTGCGCCGGTATGGCCCAGCCTCCGGGGGCGGGAGAAGGGGCCAACGGTGAATCGAAGGAATTTGAGGTTCTCTGGGGTCTAGATTAGTCCAGCACTCGGTGGAATATGATGTGTACTCTTTAGTGAAAACTTTGTTTCAATCTTGTCTCTATGACAGCAATCCGTCTACCTATTCCACTGTGCAATAATTCTAGGCATTGTCCAATAGAGAACATGTCGGGGCCTGAGAAGTCCGCAACCTCAACACAGTTGTTGGACGGGGACGTTGTGGGGGCGAAAAATGCACCCATGAGCTCTTGGTATTGCTGGAGCTCCCCGCCCCAGAACCGATCAATATATTCCATGTGAATGGCAGGGAGAAAGAGGATTGCGGAGCAAGAAACCACTAACAACCACCAACCGTTGCCCAGATTATTGTTTACGGTACAGATACCGTTGAAAATTAACCCTGTGGATCCAGTAGTAGTACACAGTATTTAGCTACATCGTCTGCCTTGGAAAGGAAGACCTCCAACATCACGTTTCCAGCTTGGTCTGGCAATTTATCCAAAGCGTTCGATCCGTGTCCTTGTAGGTAGGTCGTGCTGTCGCTTCTATAATGGCCACATGCAGTGTGGGATGGAGGTGCAGGTCGTCCCAGGGTCTGGGGAGGTGAATTTGGACCAGACAGAGGCAGTCGAACTGTAAAGAAGCAAGATTACAGAGCGAAAGTAGCTGTTGCATGCCCATTTGCCCTCTGCTGCCACCCAGCTAACCTAGGTACAGTTAATGAATGCATGCAGTTCCAGGCAACTAGGGTCGAGTCGCTGCCACCAGCCAACGACGACGCCGACGAACATGTGGCACTAGGACAAGATTCGACGAGATGGGTTCTAGCGCCCCTTGCCATGCAGCACGAGAAGCGCACAACATGCTGACCTGCATCTCGTAGAATGCAATGCCCGCCTATGCTGGGCGCTCATTGGGCATGAGCTTCCGGGACGAGACCCGTAGAGGTATGTAGGATAGTCTGTGTGGCGGTCTTTTACTTGCATACATGATACTACCTATGATGATACGGGCTGTTGTATGTAATAAATGTCGCGTTGTGCCAGTTGCGAGGGCCACCTCCCGACTCCTTAGCCGTTGACCAGCTCATTAGTGGTCTGAGTGGCATGAAGCCATACCGCGATCGACATGTTGGTGCGGAGGAAGATGTTCGCATCTGTCAGTCGCATCAGTTCAGAGTTTCGCTCGCGGCGTGCGGAGCGGCGCCCGGCGCGCCCCTTAGGCATCAAGCACGAGTTGGCCTCTTGGATTTGTCGTGTATCAGTCATGACCGTGCAGGGCAGTATACTTCCATGGGGAGATGATCTTCATATTGCTGCTGCTCCTGCTTAGGGCTGCTAGTGATATAGTAGTACGTAGTAGCTGAGCGCGATTGTCCCGGACATGTACCTACCTATCTTGGTCGTGGTTTGTATAATGCCACGTTGGGCGGTGGGCTTGATTGGCATGCGATCTGTGAGCACTGATGAGAGTCGCTTTCTTTTGGCGACAAACCTCGCAGGGGGGTCTTCTACACTACAATCCGCAAAACGCAAAACAACCTTGAACCGGGTGGCGAGCTCCGATGAATGTCAAGTGGGGATCATTAGATAGATCGATGATTGTTGTAGAGTAACGTGCTACGTACAATTTCACAAGCAATCACTTTGCATTATCTGCTCTGACACCCAGCGGATTGAATCCAGATACTACATGACTACGTCCTCTTGTGATGGATATCAAAGCAGCAGCAAATTCATGAGCATGTTTGGTACTGGGATATATGCATGTTACTGCCGTTTCTGCAGCTTGGCAAATGTCCGGGGTCTCCATTTTGAACTGGTCGGAGCCTCTTCCATTTCGTCTCGGTCCAATGCTTGGCATCCCCGTCCCAACCGGTCTTTTTCCCAAGCAGACGGTGCCTATTCTGCTCTACTGCTAAGACTTCTTTTTCAGTGTATATTCCAAGGACTCGGTCCCTTCTGCTTCTGGGTTCTTGAAATGCCAAATGATCCCCATCTTGTGTCATCAACCCTCGTGCTCCATGATATCAATTTACCGACCCCGGTAGATCTGGCAGATTTCAATATGACAAGCAAATCCATCTTCAATGGTGACCTAATTAACCCACCATCCATATTACCTAATCTACATAGGGACTGGTAAACACTCGTGATCGCTTGTCTATGCATGCTCGAGCTTAGTCAAAAATACCCAAGCAGGGCAGGCGGATGCGCTTGCAAGTTGGAAGGAGCGAGGCACTCACTTTGTTATCTACTAACCTAGATACTGCATGTACGCGATAACCCTCAAATCTCACAATGGTAACAACAATACTGGATACTCGAAGCAGATTCGGAATCATCTCACACGACCCCAAATTCTGCCGAGTCACAAACTCCTCAATCTACATACAAGCACATAGCCGTGTCTTCCCCATATCACTCTACATATTACTACCAGTCCCTCGAGCTTGGTTCGGCTAAACAGGTGTACCACACGACTTTGGCTTCGAGTCAACATTTTCAGACTCCGTGTCCAACGTATCATGGCCCGAACTGGACGTTGACGACCCTGTCCAATCTGTCCAGCCATGTCTGATTTGTCCAAGGGGCCTCGGCGCTTTTTGTCCCTTCCCAGCGGCCCGCCCTCGAATCTGGCTGCGGAAAGCCAAGCAGCAACCACACAAGACAAGACCACCCTGGACAACCTCGCGCCCACCACACCCACTTATGCATTCATGCCTGCAGCAGAGCTTCGTTTCGACTGACTTGTTTGTCATCAATTATAAACCACGCGCCGGTTACTGTTATGACTTTCGCCCTTGCAGCGCTTAGTGAGCCGATTTCTTAGTCTGGCGCAAGGCGCCCCTGGCATCATCAGCAGTAACCTAGCATCGTGTCCGAGCCGCGGCTGCAACTTCAATGCTCTCAACATGCCATCGTCGTGGGGACCTACCTACAGAGTACGTACTGTACTACCGCGTACTTACTTACGGAGCCGGGAGGAGTGCGCCATCCTCCCTGTCTCCCACTATCCGGTGTCATCCTTGCACTGGAACCGTTTCATTGCTTCTCGTTTGCAGAGATGCCAGTCGACCCCGGACAACTCTAAATCTCTAGCACCGGAGGCCTGTGATCGTCCCATTTGGGCAGACACGACCAGAAAAATCTTTTGACTTTTCACGTTGATCCGGTGGCCTAGAAGGCCTGGCACAGCGTTGGCCTCGACACTATTTGGTGATCCTTACCAGATAAATCACCACAACGACCAGGTTACCAGCCGCTGGACAACCTGAATGCCAGGCTAGCTCGCCAGCCTTGCTGATTGATCTACGGAATGCAGACTGGCTACTCTCAAGTCCTGTTGCTCACCACAGATCCTGCATTCTGAGCCCTTTTCTGATGCTGTAAAATTTCCAAATCTGGTGCTCTGGCTTTATATTGCACGTCAAAGACGTGCAGGGGTTCTTGCAAGATCGCCGGCGTGCCCGACCATCGCCGGATCTGTACAACATCGAGGCCCCATTTCGGTGACGTTATACCATGACGTTGCCATTCATTAATACACAGATGGAAGCAGGCAGCCATCAGCATAACGGCGTGACGCGCAGCACGCGAGAGAGATACGACCTGACGAGACGCTCAAGGGCATACAGCATTGCGAGCATGCTCGTCAATTGATCGCTGTTTTGAATTCCTACACAGTGCTCAAAGCAAACTCAATATCATGGTAGAGTTTGTTGTCGGGCTCATTGGCGCTTCGAGAACATCTCCACAACGTTGATCGACCACACTGCTAAGCAATACTCCGTACTATGGATTTTGGCTCAACATGAGCAAAGCCTAGACCCAGAAGCAGCCAGGTTGCTCAAAGCCCGACCCATTTCACTCACCTCTGGTTGATCAATCATAGACATGGAAACTGTTACATCTGACTGACAGTAACACCTCCATCTCCGGCGTACCCTGAGCGTCTTCTCATACATATTTTCGAAAACTGGTTGGTAGCAGTAGCTTATCGAAAGCCTGTGAGCCAAGAATTTCCATGTTCAAAACACCTTACGTCCGAGTATTCCATGGCACTTCCCTCATCCGGCTGCCCCGGACCCGATAGTAGATGTCTTCAAGATATCTCGGTCTAAAGTTCAAGGGGACTATGCGGTACCCTGGCTGGAATAAACACTAATTGCCAGCACGAGATCGTCACAAAGAATCACTGTTTCTCTCTTCAACCAGCCACTAGAATACTAATTTCGCGGGCTGTCCCGCCCGATGCGTGTTGATCTCCAGTCTGCCTCGGCCATGTACGGTACCCACCGTCTTGGCGGCCCTCATGAACTCGCGGGTGATACCTGGCCACCTTTATTCGTGCCTCTCACCATGAGCGGTGACTCTTGCATCGGAAGTCAGGTACCTTGATGTATGGTGGGCCGATTACCAGACCTTGTTCCTCTCCCTCCAGTTGACAGTCTTTTGACATACGGCGGAACATTATTAAACGGCCATTGTACATGATGGAACAGAGAAACAATGAGCCAAGACATGCAATGACTGCCCGTCTCACCCGAAGAACTATACGTATCTCCGACGGGGCCGAGAGGACTGGATGACCTTGGCCCTCGCGAACAAGTCTCAACTGCAGGCCAGTTGTGCTGTTATCAGCGTACCACAACCCCAGGTTTTCGAATCAATGTACCGGCTATCGCATTCGCAGAACCAAGCAGCCACGCGTCAAAAATACGACTATAACTGACGATCCAGTGAGTTGCTGCCTGAGCGCCTATCCGAGACACTCACATCACTTCGGTCCGTTTTGAAAACAAACTTGGCCATACCTTCAAGATATTTTTCTTCTTCCATCTCATCTTTTGAGGGGAGGCGAGAAAATGTGACATGAATATCAAGCATACTGTACGGCCACGATCAACGCCTTCCGGGACTTCACGGAAAAGTTTCCAACCAAAGCGGCCAAGCAGCAGATGCAGGAGTAATGGTTGGACAAGCACAGTTCGCCTGCATGCATCAGGTGACGTGATGGAAAATGTGGTTTCATGCTCCTTTGATAACGGGAACTGAGGAAAACTCAGCATAAAACCGACGCAGTCGATGTCACCCTCGGAACTTCACCGAGCTCCCCGTAACGTGGCCAATAACAAGGATAGAGATCCCCTGGAAACTCTAATGCCAGAGAACAAGGGCTCAGCTACTATGCCATTCGCCTCAATCGTAAAGTAGAAGTCGAGGAAAACGTCTCGACTGCACTACGTATTTGCACAGGACAAGTGCCCGGGGCCCCTGGTCCCTCATTATAGCTTCGTCCACTGGCGCTGTAGGGCTTTGCGGATAAGGTTCAACCTGATCATCAGGGACGACGGTTACAGAGTCCAGCCAGATACATGTCACCGCCCCATCGCCTTCGCCCCGTCAGGCGAAGCAAGGAGACCTGGATCTGGTACATACACCACAGCATTTCTAAAAGGAGACGTTCCACATTGAACCGGGGAGACAAAAAGTGGTTCCCCTCGAGGCCATCTCGTGAAGCGACTGGCTCATCATGTCTGCCCAAGATCGCCCCGATACAACGCGTTCATTGAACTACGAACAAGGGATGAGCCAGTAAGGCATGTATCTTACATTTATTTCCCTATGTCGGCGAATGACCCGCTTGGTGCTTGTTTACTAGGGAAATCATCATCTTCCCCGGGGAACGCGATAGGCACTGGTCGTCTTCTGCTCAACACACACAGAGGCCACCGAGTGTTCAGACACTGAGAATCGTGGTTAAAGTATAAGTAGAGAGTATCATTTTAGGTTTGCCTCGAGCAACATCAAGTCAACTTTATTGTTCTGGCACATTCCCCTGAATTCCGACATGCGTCTGGCGTCGTGCCTAGGTAATCGAAGAGACCGGTCCTGACGTTATTCGGATTTCTCATCTTTGCCGCGAGATTACCCAACCTGCGCTCAGAGACTCCAAAGAATGGTTGGACGGTCAGATCGTTCTCAATCGGCGGTACGATATCCTGCCTGCTGCTGGCTAAGCAAAAAGCTGCACGCGAAACTGGCCTTGCCTACGGGAGCCATACAATAACCAGGCATGTCCGCCCTATCAACTCGGTCCCCTCAACTTGGCATATGTCGCCTGGAAACCTTAGCAACTCATTTGTGAAAACAACAAATGCACCTCGAAACAGCTAGATGCAAGTACCGCTTGCTTAGAGGTTCACTATGGACAGCGGGTAGACACGACGGATAAAATCAATTAGTGAGCTGCCGATTTCTTTTTTGTTGGCAGCACGCCTATATGGGACTTTAGGCGACTGCGACGACAACTTTATTACTACTGCAGTCTGCTGCTACCACAATCTCGTCTTTCCTGAAATGAGCCCACGTGGGTTTGTTGACGGCTATTACCCATCCCAAGTCGACACTCCATTCGCGTAGGTTTCAGGAGATGCAAAGTACTTACATCGCCTATGCCCTGCCCTCTCTTCTCTGTGGCTGCAGGTCTTATTGCAAAGCCCATCCTCATATTGTCTCTACTGTATCTCCGATTATTTCTCCCTGTCTCGCTCTCGCTCCATGTTCCTTGGATAGATCGCTCCAGCCGTGAGAGGAGGCTGGAATACGTACCCTGGGGCACCCCCCTCCTCCGTCTGCGAAGCAGTCTCACGCCCTTCTGTCTTTTATTCTTTCCAGTTGCTGTACCTTGATGTAGATCTACTGTATCGTCAATCGCTGTCATTTATTCAGATTAGAGATGACCGTACACCCTTCACCTACCTTCTCTTGTTGGTCAATTTTTCTCTGTATGAAGACATGGAGTAGAGACGATATCGCATGTGCAGGCCTAGAAGGCAACTCATCATGCCTCTGGGTAATCTAACGTCCCTGTCGAACGCGGCCCAGCCCCTCGTCACGCAAATATGGCTGTACGTGTCCAGGAATCCTCCTGAGCGGAAGTCGAGCATATCGAGGGATGGTATTCCTGTTCCGTCTCAGGGCTCTCGCTCTTTTCCCTTCCACAACAGCTTTGACGCTCTTATTCATCTTCCATATGACAACAACAATGCACTGCCATGTTGCAGGTAGGTAGTACAACTCTCTCATACATGGTACATGCGTTTGTCCCCAGGCGACCCGTGCCGCAGTGCATCAAGCAGGCTGTCGTACGGGGGAGAGAGATACGACGACGAGGGCCGCCCTCTAACATTTTCCCTTTCCCTCAGTTAGTCGTCGTCGTCGTCGTCGTCGTCGTCGTCGTCGTCGTCTCCCGCCGCCTCCGCCGCCCTTGTTTGTTGGCCGCCACCCCCTCACGGTTCCTCAACCCCCTATCCTTCTCCCTATCTCCCCCGCCCCTGGCCAGATCAGATACAAATACAGAGAGGAACAAGTCGCGGGACCGTCTCCCATTCGAGCGCGTAAAGAAAGCGGAACTACAAAAAGAAAAAGAAACCGTCGACCCCGTGCCCAGTGCCCAGCCCGTTACGCGTAGGACTTCTGCTCTATCAGAGAAAAGAAAAGAAAAGAAAAGAAGATCTCTGATCTCAAAAGGCCCAACGCATCAATCCTACTTTTTAAGGTTTCTGACTCATCATATCGATGGCCAACAGAGACTGACCCTACAGCATCATTGTCAGATCAAGCAAGTAAAACAGAGAGAAAGAGAGAAGACGGTGAACAAGGCTCACGTACGGATGCATGTACCCACGGGCATATTATTGATATTAGTGCTTCCGTGCCGATGCGGTCTGTCTAGGGAGATGATTTCTTCTTTTTTTCTTTCTTCCTTCTTCATCGCATCTGTCTTTTTGCTCGATCTTGCTCTACACCGATGACCTCGTTTCTTCTTCTTCGTCTTCTTTTCTTTTCTTTCTGGTCTGCAGAGTAAGGCGGTATCAGCAAGATATACCTACCGTTGGCCTGAGCTGACTTGGGCCACAACTGGCTTTTCCTGAGGCCCCCCTCGTGCTCTCTATCCATGGTCATAGTCGTCGAGATCGAGCCTCGAGATAACGCGTTCGAAGGCTTACGATGGATCGTCAAGCCCCGGGCCCGGGCCCACCGCCGCCGCGTGGGGCCGGTGAGTGACAAGATGTGCCTTCTTTCCCCCTCTCTTCTCTGTCTACTGTTCTTGCCCCTCGGCCCTATCGAGAGGGCATGACTGCTCTTCATACCCGCTGCAGGTTCCGTGGGAGTTCGGTCCGTTGGATCTTTTAGACTAGTTGTAGGTGATGCTGCACAATTGCCATGCCTATCGTAAAGAACAACACCACGGCACGAACGGACGCGTGTGCGAAGTCAATGTAGCAAGACTCCTCTTCGCACGGAAGCGATTCGTACAGATACGTTCTTCATGACCGTGCCCATCAGTACATAGCACACGCATTTTCGAATCGTCAGTACCATGGCCCATCAGCTACCCGAACACCCCCCCTACCCGAACACACAAAATGTGGTAGGGCTCCCATACAAATCGCTGTGTAATCACACCCACAAAACTTAACGGATTTTAAAGTTATTCGCAGTATTCTTTTTGGAGTGTGGTGGCCTTTATTATAGGCTTTTATCGATTTAGAATTGAACACGTATTCGCGTACCGTTGCCCGTGGGTGGTGGTTTGACCCCGGGAGTACAGTCCCCTATACAATTTGTATAGGGAGGAGTATCGCGAAGAACCTGGCGAATATAAAAGATATTAGGCTCAAAATAAAAGAATTGATCAAGTTCAAAGAAAGGAATCGATAAAATATAAAAAATCGAAAATCCGTCGAGTCGTTCTGGCTGTAGCCTACCGCGTATAGTTTTGTATGGTGATTTGGTAGATCCGGAGCTAATCTGGTATAGAAAATGGGTGGTGGACATTGGGTGCTTTTTAGGTATTCTGTATAATCCTCCCGATATACACTTTTTTACCAAGCAAAAATAACACCCTTGGAAAGCCCGTTCAATTCGCAATATACTGTCACAGAAGCCATGTGAATAGCTTCTTTAATTGTGCAATTCTCTTACACCGAATACATAGCGATTTGTATGGGGGTCCCACATTTTGTGTGTTCGGGTAGGGGGGGGGGTGGGGTGTTCGGGTAGCTGATGGGCCATGGTAGTTGTAGTCGAGACAATGATTTTTAGCACATGATTCCGAAATCCATAGTATGCTTTCAAAAGAATTTCAAATTTCGACTAGTTTGCCTTTGCTCAGGCTACGCCGTCAACGCCATGCAATGCTCGTGACGGTCCTTGTCCACCGTGATCTAGTCCTGTGCGTCTTCTCTATCCTGAGAGCGACGCGAGTCTCATCCCGATAACGCCCCATCACATACACGACCTCATTTGTTTATATACACCGGGATTCCATACACAACCACCGCCGCGGCCGTCAGATATCTGAACAGGCACGCGTCTCTCGCCTTGGTCACCGCCTCGACCAGACTCGTCTTTGTTCCAGGCTTGCTCTGGTCAGCTTCGTTGGCGCTCTTCGCAGCCTTTCTGCCTCTTCCCTTGGTCGTCTTTCCCTTGCCCTTGGCGCTGGGGCCGTCCTCGGCAAACGTGCCGCTGGGCATCAAACCCCACTCTTCAAAGACTCTGCCAGTGTAGCGATCAATGTCTCGGTCGGTCACGTCCCAGAGGGTGCCGACCACAGCAGGACTACCCGCGAGCATGTAGTTCCATACCGGTCCGTGGCTCTCAAAATCTCCCACATCGGCCAAGCTGGCAGACGAACAGCCCATGAGCAGGGCCACTGCACGGCACTTCTCCATTTTTCGAATTGTGCGGCCACGGATATACTGAGCACCTGAGCCGTGGCCAAAGTACAGCAACAAATCGGACTTGGTGAGTGACTCCTCAAATTCAGTCTCGGTGGGGACGCGCGTCTCGATGCTGGACCAGGTAGGCGGCAATGTCGCCAGAGGCTTGCCAAAAGTCGCTTGTGTCGATTTGAGGTCGGCACCAGGGTTGAGGATGTAGGTGCCGGAATGGAAAGATATGTGATGACCACTGGCTTCTGCGCGAGTGTTGCCAGTTTCCACTTCTTCGCTGGACTCGAAACACTGGACCGGAGAAGCACGCTGCTCCTGGATGGAACGGCGCAGGCAGGCTAGCGATGGGACCCGAGACATGGAGATTCCTTGCGTGCAGGGCATCGACTCCCAGGGGAAGATGTGAAGAGCCTTGTCCAGTACTAAGATGGTGTGCACATGCTCATGACTCTGACCATTGCCCTTGGCTGCAGCATGGTACGACCGCAAAGCGTCGAATGTTTCGATCACCATGGCATCAAAGTCGACCTCGTCATATGCATTGCGCTCCCCGTGGAACTGGAGGATGTCTACCACAAAATATAGCAGGTCGTTCAGAGGATCGTCGAGATCGCATTCTGGGGCCGTCGCGTCTCCGAGCCCGATGAAGAGGTCCAGGATTCTAGGGTCCAGCGAGACCTTGCCCGTCGTCGCAGCAGCCTTGGTGCGTTTTCCACGAACCTGTTGTCTAGAAGGGAGGTGCTTGTCGAGGATGTTCTGGAAGCTCTTCTGGAACCTTGCGAGCAGGTCTGTTCTGCGGTGTTGTGCAAAAATGCCCCGGAAGCCACCGAGCCAGGTGTGCTCGACATTTTCCAAAAGTTCCTTCATTCGCTCGTCGAGGGCCTGTCGCTCAGCCCACCATGCTGACTTGGCACCCTTTTCGTTCATATCTCTGGCGTCGTGGCATGTCCTGTTGGCTTCCCTGATGATCTCTAGCATCTCGGCACGTCCCTGCTGAAAGTCAAAGACTTCCGAGTCCGCGTCTCTGGAATTGGCACGTTCGAGCGGCAGACGAATGGCGAACGGGCTGTGGTGAGCTTGGAGTCTGGTGATGCAAAGGTCGCGCTTGTTGTCACTTAGCGATATAGAAACGACATTCCACGACTTGGGAATGATATCGACAAATTCCCGCTGGAATTTCGTCATGTCCATGGAGAACCCGAGACTTGATCGTCTTGGGTCTGTGACCTGCTGCAGTATGGGCCACTCTGCCTTTTCCGACTTACTCTGGTCGACGCGAAGCGTCTTTCGCTCGCGGCGCCAGACCAGATTGCGCGCCAACTCGATAGAGCACGTGGCATGAGCAGGATGGCCAATGCCCGAGGACTTGCTTGGGTTGGTCGTGGAGAGCAGAATGAAAACATTTTGCATCAGCGCAGCAATCCGATACACAAGTCCTGCGTCGCCGTTGAGACTTGCTATAGAATGCGCTTCGATCAAGCAGTCGTGGGCTTGTTGTAAGTCGGCTAGGAATCCCAAAGCATTCGCAGCCGGACGTCCTCTGCGTGGCGATGTCGATCTGACTGGTGAGCGTTCAGTCTTTGCCTTGGGACTTGACGCAACAGCCACAGCAGGGAAGGATAAGGTGGAGTCTTGGATCACTGAAAACACCGAGTCCCTTCCCATGAGCTCCAAGCTTTGGCCGATAAATGCCATGGCCATGAGAAGTCGCTCTTGTACAATATCGGTAGACAGCTTAGAGAGCTCATATGCAGTTTCCAGAGAGGCGACGGCAGCCGCCCAGTCTTTGCGATCCAGTAGCGAAGAGGATTTGTGCTGCAGAACCGAGGCGCGCAAGAACGTAAGCTGCGTATCCTGAGGAAGTAGGGGTGCCTTCTTTTCGACCACCTTTTTTTCCTTAGCTGGGGCTGGCTTTTTGGCAGTGGTCTTCCTAGTTGTTGTCGTTGCAACTTTGGTTCTCGTTTGCCTTGTGGAAGCTTTTGGTGCTGGTTTGTCTTGAATGGAAAGCTTCTCCATTTTGGACTCGATCTCGAGAGGTTCCTTATTGTCTTCACTCCAGCCCAGCTTGTCCAGCATGGAGTCTGCCATGGTCAATAGATGGGCCTCGGTGTCGACTTCCATCGCATGACGGTAGATGCGACTCAGCTGACAAGTCATTTCCACCACGTTGCACGTTGGCTCCAGGCTGGGCAAGGATTCTTTTACCTGCGTAGCCAATTCGAGTGCCTTCTCTTGGTTTCCAGACTTCATGAACACATGTGCCAGCCAGTATCGAGCTTGCGAGATATGGCTTGGAGATTCGGTACTAAGCGCAATCCTCATTGCTTGCTCGGCGTAGTAGATCGTTTCCTGGTACATGCCAATATTGGCATAAATTGTGGAGAGTCTCATGACAAACCGAAACAAAGGATACACGATAGCCCAAAACTCTGGCCCTGTGCTGGCACGAGCGAAATCAAGCTGCGAGCATTGCGAATTGTTGAAGCTGGCATCGTCTTCGGTCAACTGCGACTGGGACACGTCGTCGCTGTTCTCCAATACTTGTGTTCTCAAACTCTCGAGCCTCTGCCAGTCGTGGAAGAGCACACGCACAGCGGTCTTTGCATTGTGCAATGCATGATCTGATCGCCCACGCTCAAGGGCGAGAAGAGAGTGGAGAAAGGATGCGTATGCCACCGACATCTTGCTTGCAAGTCGACTGCTCTTGGTAGGCTTCTCAGCACTCTGGGCAGAAGCAAAGGTATGTGCTTCAACAAGGCATTGCTCAGCACGCTCAAAGTTGCCGACAGACATCTCGTACTCAGCCGAGCAAAGGTGGTAGTTGGCCATGGACTCTGGTGATAGTGTTTTCTGGGAAAGTAAGTCCTGACCCGTCTTCAACACCTCCTCGGCTTTGGTGGAATGACCCAGGGTAAGATGTTGAAGACACGAAGCTGCAATATGAGACATGAATAGCTCTGGGTTATCTTCACATAACATCTGGGAGACTGTCGTCAAAAGTGACAAGGCCGATCCCAGCAATGAACTCATCCCTCGCATTCTTGCAAAGTCGGCGAGGCCCTGAAGAATTGTGATGAGCTGAGAGGGGCTGTCGATGTAGTCATTCAGATCGCTGGCTGACTGCGATTTGCCGACTGTCTCCTTCCAACTCTGTAGAGCCTCTCCGACACCTCGCGTGTCGAGCTCGCCCTGCATTAAAGCACAGATGCAAGTAGACAACGATTTCAGATGAGGGATATAGCGACTCAAACCAGAGTCTTGGTGTGATGAACTGTTCTCGATTTCTTCCGACAAAGACTGCGCTTCTTCGACCCAACACTGGACAACATCTTGAGAGTCCAAATTGACCGACAAGAGCTGCAGTAGTGTCCGAAGTCGCCTGATGGGGTGAACTTGAGAGTCAATAGCCTGGAGCAACGACTCAACAAATGATCCACCTGGGATGAGCTGTTTTCGACGTTTGGAATCGAGCAAGTAGATGAAGTGGAAATCATGTTCCAAGGCCGACACTTTGTGTGCGTCAGGCAACAGCCAAGTCCAATCGCACGGAGTACTGTCAAGCTTGGCAAGGCTGCAGACTGTTCTCGATAGAGAACTGGCCTTGTCATTTGAACTCCAGGCCTGTAGCACGCTTTTTTGCGATAGCGCTTCAAAAACCTTCATAGTGGCATCTTCCTGGCAAAGAGAATCTCTGATGGCTCGCAAGGTGGAGGTGGCATCTTCTTTGCGCCCGGAAGATCGGCACAGCTCTGCTAGGCGCTCCTGCTTGAGTATCAGTTGTGCCCTTGACTGCTCAGCCTCTAGTCTATCCTTGACAGCATCGATTGATCGCCGGAGAGCCCGTAGGGCGTGGCCATCCTTCTCCTGGCGGAGTAGGACATGTTGCTGGTAGTAGAAGTGAGAGATCTTGACGTGGTAAGTTGCAGCTGCATTGCCCTTTGTTTGCAGAAAAGCCAGATCACCCATGTTGTCTAGAACAGCTAGGGCTTCCTGAAGCACTGAGTCCATCAAGTCCCAAGGCATCTTCTTCTTCTCGAGCAAGTCTTTTATCAGCATGAGAGCAGAGTCAAGTATTGTCGGGATATATTTCGAAAGTAGTTGTCGGCGCTGCTCGAAGCGAACCAGATCCTTGGCAGAGGTGGTGGAAGCTGGTGGCTTTCCAAGCCATCTGGAAGAGAACCGTGGAAGTTGAAGTATAAGTGATTCAAGGGAATCCCGTATCGTTGTCGGAATCTGATCGACTTTTGAATCGCCCAGGACTAGCTTGATCGCAGCACTTCGCACTTGGTAAATGCAGGCCAAGAGATCGTCCAGCTCAGCGGAGCTACCACTCAGTGACCCTTGCATCCCGTGAAGGACTTCGGTTAGCAAAACGTGATCCGTCGTGGATGGCGATTGCTTGAGCGAAAGAGCAATGAGCTGTGCTGTCACGGCGCAGTACCTTGCCGGTGAGTCGTTTTCGACAGTCGTTATTTCCTTCAACTTCTTTACCCATGACATGGCCTCTTTGATTTTGCCCGCTTCCCGTGACGCTGTGCCGAGGGCTTGGTAGATTGTTGCCAAGGGCGATTTAGAAGCCTGCGAAGGTTTGAGGCTCATGGATTCCTTCTTTTGCCATAACTCATTGAAGATTGAGTTGATTGTGCTCAACTTGTCCACGGGCGCCGATGCGCTCCTCCTAGAAAAAGCTGACAGGCACCTCGACAGAGGAAGGAGAATATCGTTGTCGACGCTGCCCTTGTGACCAGATAGCGCCCAAGAGTGCAGCCTGGTCAATAATCCCAGAGCCTGAATCTGGAATGACGCTTCGGCCGAAGGACTCAGCCTTGGATCCATGGCTGCTGTATCTTCCTGCGATGAGACACTCGGCGTTAATGACAGAAGGCTGTGTGCCAGGCTGTCCAACTGTCTCGCGCATTTCAAACGATCGGCTTTCTCTTCCTTCAGACTTGATAGCAAAAGCGATAATGGAGATGACGGATTGCTTGCTGACAAAAATGGAAGTGCGGTCTCCAGCACTCTTGATTTCCTCATTCCGTGGAGCAGGCGCAGGGCCTGGAGCTGGCTAGAAATCACCAATGCGAGAACCGGTCCAGAGGCAGTGGTTGCAGAGTAGTCGAAGAGATCTGTCAGAGATTTGGCTGTTGATGCGGAATCTGGTACCGCTGCGGGCTTGGACTTCTTGCTGGCCGCCCCATTCACGATTCCTTCTAACCGACGTTTGAGGATTCGTAATTCCTTAAGGGCGTGTTCGAAAAGGTTCAGCGCCATCAACTTGTTGATAAAAGATGACATGCCAGATTCCAACTGCAGCTCTGGGAGCGGCACTTTTCCAGTACCAGATAGCGTCCGCAGAGTCGCGAACGCGGCGTGCGCGCATTCTACTGTAGCAAGACACTCGCTCGATGCTGTTGGACCCGTCTGCGCCAGGCCAGACTTCGCGACAGATGGAGAAGTTGACACCCTATTAAGAGACCTTGGTTGAAGTGGCGTCATCGGCATAGAGTTCGATCGTCGCGGTGCGCCCCTGGCGGCGGGTTTGACCGGTTTGTCATGAGCAGCTTTTGTCGTGGGATTCTTGGCCGCCTCTCCCAAGGACTTGAGAGTCGCATTTATCACCCGAGTGGCCAATGTAGCCTTTTCCTTTGGCGAGAGTCCTCCGTCTTGTTGTTCAACTGGGGTCTTGGTCTGCGCCGCTCGTTTCGTGCTCGCCGTCGCGGTTTTTCCTCGTGCCGCCGCAGTTGTTTTTGTTGTTTTCGACTTTGCCGTCGTCTTGGGCGCTACTTCAGAAGCTTCCTCGCCCTGTAAAAGGCCCCGGAGGACGATGGAAACGGTCGGCGTGCATGTTTGTACGTTGGCGACCGCGCTGCAGAGGGCGTCGGTCTGTGTTGTTATTAATGAAGCCATGTAGGGTGTTGACTTTTAATCATATCGTCATAGCAGAATCATTAGTCGGGTATCCAGGAAACGCCAAAGCCGGACTGAAATTGGAAATCTAGAAGCAAAATGCTGGCGAAAGGTGGTAAGAGATGTTCGTTTCTTCGTTCAGTCGATGTGTAATAAACCAAAAGGTTTGGGCTATGCGGTCACAAACTGCGTCGCAGACTCACGCTCAAGCTGCAAGGTCAGGCTTCGAGGCGGTTGTGGACCTTCGGGCCAAAATTAGCTAGAAGCCGTTGTCCAGGGCAACAGAGGTGACCGCACGGGCCATCAAATTGAAGCAGCTTTTGGCCCTGGAGTCTGGATCTGTGGACCCCTGTCTGACCTCCAGCTGTCCGACCATGCGCTAAAAGAAAGTATCTCGGGTAACTTTTTTCTCTTGCAGCTTTCTCTGCCAATTGTCCGCGCAACAACCAGTGCTCGAAGGACCGGCAGTCATCATGGAGGGAATAATCTACCGTCGGGCTATCCAAACCTCGCTGACTGCGAGAAGCGTCATGTTGTCCCAGAAGAGCAAGCTCGCTGTCCTCCCCGCGGCGCGCGCATACAGCTCCATGCCTACAGTCGCGCAAGCATCATTCTGGAGGTCCCTCATTCCCAAGCCCTGGCGACCCAAGGAGAAGAGACCCGACGTCAACTTTGGACCAGCCAAGACACTCAAGAAGGCGAAGAAGGACTGGAACCCGGCGACTTTCTACATTGTTATTTTCCTCTTCATCGGTTCCATGTCGATCCAGATGATCTCGTTGAAGAAGGACTTTGACACGCACATGAGAAGAGCAGAGACCAAGATTGGTATCCTTCGCGAGGTCGTCGAGAAGCTGCAGCGCGGCGAAGAGGTGGATGTGGAAAAAGCGCTGGGAACCGGAGATGCCGAGCAGGAGAAGGAGTGGGAGAAGGTTCTGAGGGAAATCGAGCAGGACGAAGGCATCCGAAATTCTAAGAAGGCCGATCGGTCGAAACAGACCTCGAACGCCAACACCGAACCAAAGTCGGCCCCAAAGAATCAACAAGGAGCCACCGACGGAACCACGAAGTCGTCGACAGACACCTATACCGGGTTCTATTGATCTTTGGTGGATTCTATATACCTAAAATACATGCGCCACACATTTCAAGACATCATATCCTTGAAGACTGAAGCGCCATGGTCTTCGGCCGCGTGATTTACACCATCATGGAACCCCGAGGACTGCCTGAGCTGTTTCACGAGTTCCGGCAGCAGAAGGTCTGTCGACATTTCGACGCGCAGCCCTCGTGCGCCGCCTTGCAGTGGGTGTAGATCCGCACATAGTGCCTCCTCGCCCCTCACTCCTCCGAGGTTGACGATGCCGACCGGTATACCTCGATCCTTGGCCCTCTTGGCCAGTCGCCACGCTGAGTAGGTCGCCAAGGATGTGCCTAGCACGAGAAGCTTATCAGCGCTCTCGATAGCGTGGTCTGCTTCCACCTTGGTCTGGCCCGGAATGCTCTCTCCGAACATCACTACGGCTGGCTTGAGGATGCCAGCATTACTGGTGGACTTCCAGGCTCCATCTGCGTCGACCTCGACGACCGATTTGGCGCCCTCGTTGTTCGCTGGTGGATGGGCGAGGCATCGAGGACAGGCCGGGTATCGAAATGTGGTGTAAGGCGCATCTGGCAGGTCAACATCACCGTCGGGATTCGTCCTCATTCCTCTTTTGCTCCGCTCTTGAGGATTTTCCGTGTCAAGCGCCCCGGAAGCGATAATCTCCTGCAAAAAGGCGGCCCAGGCGGGGTTCAGTCTGGCAAGCTCATCCTGAAATACATCTCGGGGCAGCTCATGGCGACAGGAGACACAGACAAGTGCCCGCAGATAGCCATGCAACTCAATAGTCGGAATATTGGGATGGGCTAGGGAATGGAATGAATCCACATTCTGCGTTATGACTTGTTGTATGAAGCCGAGATCTCCAAGTTGCTTTATAGCGTAGTGGCCAGAGTTAGGTTTAGCTTTATGTAATGTCGTCCACCCCAAGAAGCTCCTTGCCCAGTAGCGTTTTCGTGCCTCGTGGTTCTGTAGGAACTCGGAATAGTAAATAGGACGATACGTCTTATTCACCCGATATGTGCCATTGGTACCGCGATAGTCGGCAAGACCGCTGGCCACGGACACACCAGCTCCCGTGAGCACCAGAGTAGATGCCGGATTCCCCCTCGAAGTAGATGCCGTGAAAAACTCTCGTAGAGCGGCGACTGCACCGGCGAGGGTGGCCGCACTTTTCGGGGTGACGGTTGGTGGTGCTAATACATCCGTGTAGGGAATGCGCATATACGGTTTGCGTAACATTTAGGATGCGGCGGGGGTCCCCCTCTTCCACGGTCTATGATGCTCCTCGATCCAGCTAGTATAAGAAATGAAACAAAATAGTTGACGCTCCAAGGACCGTGGTCGTGGTTCAGCTGTTGCTTGCTTACGAAGTTAGAAACGAGGTTATCAATGCTTTCTTTCATACAGCTCGAGTTCAAGTCGTCACCAGTGGCGCGCTAGCCCTATCATGCACGTCTTGCAGACATGGGACACTAAACCCTCTTGGGATAAAAATCGGACAGAATTTTAAGCTTAGCCCAGATCATGCGATGATATTTTTATTTTTGTAAGGGTATTTCAAGGCGATATACTTCGTCTTGCTATAGAAGCACCCTCATTATATCTGACAAGTAAAGTGACTAGTTATCAGATCGATGTTAGGGAAAGCTCTTGGTGTCCCAATACTGTGCAGTATTTTGGGAAACAAGTCCTCCGTAAGCTCATACATGCTCTTGATGTCATGAACTCGATACAGGGTGTCCACATGGATCAAGAGATGGAGTGCAGTATACTGCCCAAAAACGCCTAGCGATGGTGGATCATCATGTAAAGACACCCAGTGAAGCACACGAGGACTTGGAATGCATGTTCTTCTGCTGCAGATGCAGCCAAGGTTTGATTAAAGACTTATGTGATGAGACAACTGCATGCGAGATAATACTACAAACAGCCCTAGGACGTGAGCTTTAATTCGCATAAAAGTGAGCTCCCAATCAGAGCTGTTCTATTATCGAGTCCAAAGCTCGAGCACACGCAAGGCACAGCAGAACAATTACAGGGCCCCCTGCAGGCGTCGTCCAAAAATCGCCCACAAGCCGTGAAGCCGGGCCCGTCCGCTTACGTTGCCCTGGCTGGGCAAACCAGCGTTGCGCGTTTCAAAGCCACGCCCATCCGATGTCGTCGGTATTGGCTGGGGATCACGTTGAGCCGGGGCTGCCGATACAGGCTGGACTGGGACTGTTTGACTGGCTTGCTGCTCGCTCACCTCAATCACCTTGTGCATTTCAAGTCTTGTCCCTTTGGATCCGCACGCGCAACCGCCAGAATTGGAGGCAAAAGCAACAACAACCGCGTGTAACTGCTGCACGCACCTCGGCAGCCATTCACACTCACAGTTCAACGCGGCACAAGCCCAAGGAGCAAGACCAAAAGCCCCTCTCCAAAACCAAATCCCCAAGCCCAAGCCCAAGCCCAAGCAAGCCCAGGCGGACAGGACGGCACCCTCCCCTCTATCCGTCTGTCTGGTACCTTACCCCCAAGGAGGATTGGCCGGCTAAAACCAAAAAAAGGTGCACTCACTGATCAATCACTTTTACTGTCCATGCTCTCTCCGCCGCCATGTCTGGCCGACTGCTGGGGCTTAGGGGCCGCGTAACGCGTGTGCAACATCAGGAGAGCTTGAGCCGTCCACTTCAACCAACCCTTTCTTCATCAGCCCTGCACCCCTTGAACAAGAGGACACATAACCCCAACTTCTATTTGTGTCGCGTGCTGCAAACTTCCTCCTGCACTCCCCAGGACTCTCCTTCAACAACAGACTTTCGTGCGCCCTCCTTACTCGAAACCTACCGAAGGCGCCGCCGCTCTCTACCCATCATGAGCTCGACCCAGCAGACCCGCAGCCACGGCGGCCACCACGGCCATCATCACCACCACGACAATGTTTATCTGACCTCGCAGAACAAGAACGACGCTGGTGTTCGCATCACCAGGCTCGGTCTGTACTCGAACCTGGGCATGGCCATTGCCAAGGGCGTCGGCGGCTACGCCTTCAATTCCAAGGCCATGATCGCAGATGCCATTCACAGCGTCACGGATCTTGCATCCGACATTCTCACCCTTGCAACCATTTCCTGGAGCATCAAGCCCCCGACCGACGGCTTTCCCACCGGCTTCGGCAAGATTGAGAGTTTGGGTTCGCTCGGCGTGTCGTCCATGCTCTTCTTCGGCGGCCTCTGGATGGGTTACGGCAGCTTGTTGACCCTTTATGGCCACTTCTTCTTGGACCCTGAGGCGGCAGCCGTACTCATTGAGCACGCGCACTCTCACGGACACAGCCACGATCATGGTAGCGCCGAGATCGTTCCTAGCATGCATGCCGCCTGGCTCGCTGCTGGAACTGTCGCAATCAAGGAATGGCTGTACCATGCTAGTAAGTCTTCACAGCATCCAGCGGCCGTATGCGCCAGCAGATCTATCGGACCAACTCAACTAATCACCAAATTGTAGCCATGAAAGTTGCCAAAGAACGCAAATCCTCCGTCCTCGCCTCCAATGCCGTCCACCACCGTATCGACAGTCTCACTGGCATAGTCACACTCGCTGTTATTCTTGGTGCCAACTTTGTCGAAAACGCTGCTTGGCTCGACCCTGTCGGTGGACTACTCATCTCCCTCATGGTAGTCAAGGCTGGCGCCGAGAACACGTTTGCTGCACTTTTTGAATTGGCTGATCGCGGAATCGATGAGGAGGTCAAGACGTCGGTCAGCAAGCACCTGCGCCGCACGTTCTCCGACATTCCCGATGGTCACCAGATCGAGTTGCGCGATGTCTCGGGTGTCAAGTCTGGTCAAAACTACTTGGTCGATCTCGAGGTCGCCGTCCCCAACACCTGGACCGTAGAGCAGACAAGAGATGCCGAGGAGCAGATCCGTACTCGTGTCGGAAGCAAGGTCCGCGGCACTCGCAGAGTCCGCGTTCGCTTTGTGCCCAAGGACGGCGCAGTCGCACCCAAGTTCGACGAGTTCATCTCTGGTGATGTCAGTCCTAAATCGAGCCCCGAACCCGAGGATGACGACCACAACCACGGTAACGGTCACCACAAGTCACACTAAAGAACGGAGACGAGACCTCGGGCTCCCTGTACAAGCAACAAGCATACTCATTGGCGTTTTTGAGGGGATGCGAGAGAAAAGTCCACGGCAGGGCGGAAAAGGCAGTGATTGCCATGATACCAGTCGTCCTGTAACATGAACATCTCGCATGGTTAGATTTGGGCACATGTGTGTATACTAAGTGTATCTTCCCACTCTGTGTGAGGATCTGCATTAGATGGCGTTCTGGTTTGCATAAAAATTTCTGTTTTTGGCAGAGTTGGATACCAATCTGTGGAGGAACAGATGGTACAACTCTGATTAGGGAGAATGGTATGGATAGTATTCGGCCAGTAAAGATGCAGACAGACTCGAGATCAAGAAGATATATTGATGATCCAAGGAACTTGAATTCCATGGCTGTTGTCTGTTCGTCTTTGGACATGTACGAACCATGACGAGCTTCGGCCTCAGTAAAGATTCTGAAGTTCTTTGACTTGACTGAAGTGTTCGCGGACCATTCCCAAGATGCTGATAGGAGCGCATCTGCACGAGTAATATTGTTACACTTTAGCCTGAATCGCCCCCTTAGCAAATCGTGAAGGTCGACAGCTGGCCCCGCTGTATTACCTGCCTTCTGAGCTCATAGCGGGTACCTGAACCCCACGTTGATTGCATCAGGGCCCCCATAAGGTGCCTCTATGTCACGATCACGGATCTCGCCCGGGAGGAGGTTCGTTTTTATTTTGGCCGTTCTGCCTTACTGATAGCTGTCTTTTGACACTCTCAATTCGAATTTTGTTTGTCTTCGTCGATTCACATATTTGATCTCTACTGCCAAGTATACACTTTCAAGATATACCAGCAAGCGAGACAAGATGAGCTCCGCACCGCTATACCTGGGTTTCGACCTGTCAACCCAGCAGTTAAAAGGTACTACCTACCACCTTACCTCTACTCTTGATATAGCCCAGCATCATCCCCGCGAGAAAGCCCTTTCTTCCCGTCGCCACCCCGCCTTCTCGAGCGGCGAACACGACATGCCTAGTAGAACCCCCGCGCTGACCCTGCCCCGACAGCCATCGTCGTGTCCTCGGACCTCAAGGTGGTCTCCGAGGCCAAGGTCGACTTCGACGCCGACTTCGGGGCCAAGTACGGCATCGCCAAGGGCGTGCTGCGCAACGAGGAGGAGGGCGAGGTGTACGCGCCCGTGGCCATGTGGCTCGAGGCGCTGGACCTGGTGCTCGCGCGGCTCAGGGACAAGGAGTGCCCCGTCCAGGACATCCGGGGCATCTCGGGCTCGTGCCAGCAGCACGGCAGCGTCTTCTGGAACGCGAGGGCCGAGGGCTCCCTGGGGAAGCTGAGCGGCGACAGGACGCTGCACGAGCAGCTCAAGGACGTCTTCGCGTTCGAGTTCGGCCCCAACTGGCAGGACCACAGCACCCAGAAGGAGTGCGACCTGTTCGACGGCCACCTGGGCGACGCGGACAAGCTGGCCGAGGTGACCGGCAGCGCGGCTCACCATGTAAGTCGGAAGGAGATCCCCTGTTTCTCGGGCGGGCAAGTCTGACACGTTCCGGCCAGCGTTTCACAGGCACACAAATCCTGCGCATGCGACGGAGGAGGCCCGAGGTCTACTCGCAGACGGCCCGGATATCGCTCGTCTCGTCCTTCCTGGCGTCGGTGCTGCTGGGCTCGATCGCGCCCCTGGACATTGGCGACGTGACGGGCATGAACCTGTGGGACATGCGCAACAACAAGTGGGACGAGTCGCTCCTCGAGCTGACGGCCGGGTCCAAGGACGCGGTGCCGGAGCTGCGCACGAAGCTGGGCGAGGCGCGCCTCGACGGCGGCGGCAGCATGGGCGCCATCTCGCCCTACTTCGTCGCGCGGTACGGCTTCAGCGGGGAGTGCCAGGTCGCGCCCTTCACGGGCGACAACCAGGGCACCATCATGGCGCTGCCCATGCGGCCGCTGGACGCCATCGTCTCGCTCGGCACGTCGACGACCTTCCTCATGGTCACGCCGACGTACAAGCCCGACCCCTCGTACCACTTCATGAACCACCCGGCCACCCCCGGCCAGTACATGTTCATGCTGTGCTACAAGAACGGCGGCCTCGCGCGCGAGCGGGTGCGCGACGCCCTGGACAAGCCCGCCGACCCGAGCGATCCGTGGGCGACCTTCAACAAGAACGTGCTGGACGCGCCCGCGCTGGGCGTCGCCCCCGGCTCGGCCGACCGGGCCAAGCTGGGCCTATACTTCCCCCTGCCCGAGATCGTGCCCAACATCAAGGCCGGCACCTGGAGGTACACCTCGGAGCAGAACGGCTCGGACCTGCGCGAGGAGACCCAGGGCTGGGACTCGTCGCTCGACGCCAGGGCCATCGTCGAGTCGCAGGCCCTCTCGATGCGCCTGCGCTCGCAGAAGCTCGTCTCGGGCCACGGCGAACTGCCTGCCCAGCCGCGCCGCATCTACCTCGTCGGCGGTGGCTCTCTCAACCCAGCCATCCAGCGCGTAATTGGTGACGTACTAGGAGGAGTAGATGGAGTCTACAAGCTCGACGTGGGCGGTAACGCCTGCGCTCTGGGAGGTGCGTACAAGGCCGTTTGGGCTCTGGAGAGACATGAAGGGGAGACTTTTGATGAGCTCATCGGTAAGAGGTGGACCGAAAAGGGAGCCATCGAGAGGGTTGACAAGGGATACCATGAGGGCGTCTTTGAAAAGTACGGAGAGGTGCTCGGCGCATTCGGGGAAATGGAGAACAAGATCCTGAAAGTAGCGCATAACTAGAAGGTTTTATTTTATCTATAGAGCAAATATCAAGCTGAATTTGAATTTTCATCCCGTCAAGAAAGCTATCTGTATTTTCTAGGATGATTTGCTCTCGATTCCACCCAGAGGTACTACGACTCGACACAAAAGCCACTTGGGGACACAGTATTTAAGAGCGATGCCCGCGCTGGCTGCATGGGTGGCTGCAAAGGTGCTCGCGGCTCATGTTGCTCATCAGATGAGTGCTTTGTCCCTCTCAATGAAGGCGCTGGAGCCAGCCGCTGCTAGGTAACGTATGTTTGGTGGCGGAGGGGGGACGGTCCCCGCCAGGAGGTAGGGGATGGCGATGGAGAGGACGACGACGAGGAAGTGTGAGTATCTCATGTTCTATATACTATGTTAGTACACCAGTAACCAAGGGGAGAGCAAACGATGATACGTACGGCGGCGAGTGTTGTGGGTGATTGAGGAGAGAAGAAAAGAGAAGAACTTAGGATGGAACGAGATCTGCTTGACGTAGGTGGTAGATCAACGATGGTACGTTCCTTTGGGCCGTAGTCGTAACTCGACTCCTTCTTCTTCCTGCCATCGTCTATATTCCGGCCAGACACCATCGCGACGTAATCAGGGTGTTCAGTTAATCCTCCACAGCCAAAGCGGTAGTATTCCAGATAACTGATCTTCCCGTCCTTCAGGCAGTTCCAGAGCGTCTGCGTAATGACAGACTCGTTGAGTGTTAGGGTATTCTTTGCCGCGAGAATATCGATGATCGAGCTTCGAGTTTGGATAGCAGACCGCGGGCACAGGACTGAACTTGTGACGGGACAATTCTGGAAGATGAGATCCCCACGGTGTCATGCAATTGATCGTCTTCTCCGGGAAGCGCATGAACTCGCCGAAGGTTCCCTTGAGCCGTCCGAGATCACTAGCATCCCTCCAGATGAAGATCCTGCTGTGGTGGTCCATGTCGGCTTCTCGCAACTCGTCGGCAATTTCCGTTCTGGTCTTGCCAAAGGTGAACTTTGCACTATCATATGCCAAGGAGTTAATGTTTGCGCCACGTTCCGATTTTCGGAATGCTTACCTTGACACGGACGTGAATCCTCCATCGCGACGAAAGCAGTCCTGGAGAACGCTTCACCAGATAGTGAGACTTGTGGTCAGGATACCCTCTGATGGGCATAAACCATGCCCAAGAATGTCCGTCTAATGGAGCAACCAGAGCCAGCGAAAGAGTCTTGGTCCATTTGGATACAAGGCGCTCCAATTCCCCCCGCGTCCTGGGGGTGTCGTGTCTGGCAGGCTCTCATACCACCTGGCCCCCTCGGACCCGGGTTTTATGATTTGGACCTGGGCGTGGTGGCAGCCACTGTACAGAAATTGGTTGAGTGCTGGTGCCCAAATTAGTACACATATTTTGAGACGAAATTCATCGATACTTACGGCGGCGTGCATGTACAGAAGATATTTGAACTTGCTGCGAGAGGTAACCTGTTTCCGAAAACTTCGAGATGAATAGAGGGGAAAGCCAGAGAATGAAGAGAGGAAATGGAAGAGAACCAAGATGGGATGGAAGATGAAGAATACGTGTCCTCAAAACAAACATGGGAGACGGGAGGGAACCTCGTCCGCATTGAAGGGAAAGCACAATCTATGATACCATAGCTCTTTCTCTATTCTTCGGAAGAAATGCTCAGCCCATGTCCAGACCTGTACTATGGAAGCGTCTAGGCCAAGGCCCAGACCCACGGTCAACGGATGAAAAGGCAAGAGCAAGACGAATTCCCGGGGAAGTACGAGACAGCACACATCAGTCGATATCTTTCACGCCAATCAATGAAGCCATTGCAAGAGAAAGCGGGAACAGAAAGCCGGAAGTGTCCGGGTGACGGCAGGATCTACTACGCAAGGACACGCCTGCCTCTGTCAAATCGATAACGGATCTCGTCTTTTCATCATGGCCAAAGACTTTTGACGCCCACGTGTCAGTGTCAAATTAGTCTTCTGATGCAATCGGCATTCAATTCCATTCATATCCGTACATGAAGTCCTGGTATCATACCCAGAGTAGTCCGAGATTTCCATTCGCCTGTATGTCCGTACCCGAGCCCAAATGCACCATATGACAGATAGAGAGGAGAGGAGAAAGAGCACGAACAAAAACTTATTCTCAACCAGGATTCGTACTTGATCCAGTGTCGCCGACATTGTTGTTGTTTCGAACAATTGGCGGACTCAGGACAGCCGGAAACTTTGTCATACTGAGTCCAATGGATGAGGCAATAGCGTCCCAGTCCGGGGCCCCGTTCTGGCCAGCCATGGACCAACTGTTCACTAACTCGTCATCCTTATTGCCGTCTGCCAGGCTTGGCGTGTTCGCAAATTGCGTATACATGCACGCGTCAGCACTCTGTGCATTTGTATTCGCATGCGGCAGTGCTGAGCTTCCGGTGCTGAAATCACCCATGGCTGGGACTGACGATATGCTACCTGGCCCGGAGACCGTGGCCGGCGATCCAGTTCGGACGGGGAGTGTATTGTTTATGCTTCGTGCGAGGCCTGCCCATGGCGTCTTCTCGAACGTGGCGAAGGGATTAGGCTGGGCACAGTTTTGTGCTTGGGACTGTGCAGATTCAGACGTGGTAGATGCCGACGACGGCGTCATATCGCTGTTGTACCCCCAGAGTGGCGTCTGGTCGTGGCTTTCAGACCCGCCTCCGAAGTCAGACGGTGAGCCTCTCTTCCGTTTGTTCGCGGCGGCCTCGTCTGCACCGACGTTGGTTACCTGGCTGCCATCCTTGATCTTGTAGCCGAATCCAATGCCACAATCGCTAATCTTGTGATCATTCAAGTTACCTCGAGGGTTCCCCAGTGGCAAGCGCCCGGGTAGTGGTGGTTGCATCTGCGAATGACTTGCGAATTGAGACCGCGTGAGAAGAGGAACTAGAATCAAGATCAGTATATTATGCATCGGGGGCAACTAAGATGACGACAGAAACTTACTATTGTGGTTGCCAATAGCAATGATTTCCGGTAAACTACCGAGCTTCGGTACGCGTGTGATCTGCGTAATATTGTTGCGATCAAGATCCAAGAGAAGCTGTTTGAGAAATGCCCTGGTAATGATGTGCTCGCGGCCAATAGCGTCCATAGCTGAGATGATAAAGTCTAGGTTATCAATCCTTTGTGGAGTTGGTTCATCTTTGCACTGATATATAAAGACCATGGCAGCGCAGTAGAGTGATATGGCAGCCATTGGACTCCGCTACATTTGCTATTAGGCCAGAGGATGTGATCAGGGAAAACAAGGGCATACTCACAGGATTCGTCTTCATATGGCTCGTCATCTTGATGATATTGACAATCTCCTGGGCGGCAGTGAAGAGGCGTGTTTCACTGGCCTTCTTGGCAAAGACTGGTATCTGATATTTTTCAATCTTTTCCAGGGCGGCGAGGTGCAGGCATATCAATGCAGCGTGGTAGTTGAGGTTGGTGTGGACGGCAGTCGGATCTCCATAGTTTTCGGGCAGGCGGAAATGCTCAGGCAGAAACATGAAAGCACTAGAGATGGTGTTGTCGATGTCCCGATGGCGTTTCCAATACTCGCCATACTCGTAATTCTGCGGGTCATCGTCTGGCTTGGGTCGATGGACATGCTTCAGAATCATGTTGAATAGATGACAGACGAGTATGGCACCGGCGAAAGAAGAATATGACGAGCCCTTGAAAGCGTCTTCCAAAGAACAAGTAGTCATAGGCGACCCACTGAAGAATGCGGCTTCCGAAGCAGGAAGATGGGTAGTGACCTAGTAAATCGGAAGACCATCAGCTTGCATAGTTCGATAAGTTCGAAATTAGTATTCTCACCTCGTAAGGATCAATCAGGTGTGGCCAGCCGGTTGATATTGCGCAGTGGCTATCAAGACAGAATATGCCCCAGAATGTTCTCCTGCGCTCTTCGAGCTCGGCCCAATCTTTAGGCGGTACGAGAGTTGGAGATGAGACTTCTTGTGGGCTATCAAGCTGGTGAAGGCCCATCATGTTCACGAGTCTGACAGCTCGAGCAGAGCTCATGGCTGCTCGCGTGAACAGCATGGACTTGGCCTCATCCGTTGTGATGATACTCCACGCCTGTGCATGAGTGAGGGTGATGAAGTGCTCGCCGTGTCCCTGTAACATGTCGTGAGAAGATCGTCTGGGGTGAAATCAATCCAAACAGTACGAACCTTGAGTTCATCAGCTTCGGCATAATGTCGTGCCCGTTGATAAAAGATGTCATGCAAGTGACCGTATTTTGGGTGCCCGTTGGACGCCAATGCCCATATGGCATATTGAAGACACATTGGCGGTTTCATATGTGGTGCTGAATAATACGCCTGCATGTATCGAGCAGGATGTATCACGGGAATGAAATGTTGTTGCCTTTCAAAGAAAATCTGGTTCCTGTTGATGACAAGTCAGCTAAAATGCTCAGTAGAACATCAAGCTTCGAGATACTTGCAGTGCCTCAGTCACTTCAAAAGGGGGAAGTGTCTCAAACATTCCCAAGCCCAGAAGTTCGCCACTGAAGGGATCAGCAGTTGGTTGTGATGCACCCGCAGAGGCAGGAGGCACCGAGGCATTCTGGGCCTGAAGGAATGGGTCACCCTCTAGAGGAGCGGACGGGAAGGTGTAGTCCATGCCCTGAAGAAAGACATCTTCTGTAGAGGGAGCAAAGTCGGCGAAATCGAAATTCAGAGTATTTTCTTCTACCTGCTCCTCGTTCGACTTCTTGTCCTTGTCCCCATTCTGCTTGAGCAGACCCTCGACCTGAGCTGCGTGCCAATCATTAGCCATATGTAACGGCGTCTACGAGGACCGGCGGCGCGATCATACCAAGACGAGCCTCGAGCTCTCTCACATTCCGACGCTTGAAGGCGGGTTTCCTTCGCGATTCCGGATAAACGCATTCACCCTTGATCCTCGAGCAGCGACCGCAGACAGGCTTCACGCGGTCACACTTGAGCTTACGATTACGGCAGCATGTGCAAGCTCTAGAATCGACGCACAAAAAGCCGTTAGCACGTGGCCGCCCTGTGTGGGCACCGGCGGTCCGACTCACAGTTCATGCGAAGCCTCGGCGGAGGCGTCATTCGGGGTCATGGTGGGCGGCGGGAGTCTGGACTATGGGGGGTTGACTCTGTGCCGGGGGGCCCGGAGGAAAGCTACGGCATCACTGACTGCGCGGCACGGGATGATCGGAATTATTGGTGCTATCAAAATTTGATGCAGGCTGTCAAATTGTTTTAGCCGGGCCTTGCCTTGCGGCTCTGTGAATGAGGTGGCCTCCTTGGATCCTTGGAGACCTTTGCCCGACGCCGGGGATTGGCAGAGTCCGAACCGAAGACCGTATTTGCTGCCCAGCTGCAGGCTCCAGTGAAGTCGGCGCGGCTACTTTTAGTCTCTCGGGCGGACTGACATTGCTCCGAGTACCGACAACACTACGCTGCTCTGCTATCTGGAACAGCCTGAATACAATTCCCTCCCTATCCATCACACTAGAGAGACGGCTGATCCATTCATCTGGGAAATGAATGTCTCGACTAAAACCTCAACGCTCTGCTCGGGATGATTTCTGTGCCTGAGAGTTGGAGCAGGTATACCCACAGGCGACCACTACCTGCTAGGTTAGGCTGTTCAGACGCTACATGGTGCAGCACTCCGATGAGTATACCATGAACTATTTAGCAAAACAGAGGACTCAAATCACTATACAATTGTAGGAAGACCGGTGACCACCAAGCACAGAACCGCCTCTTACACGCATCCTTCTAAACGACTTTTCGCAAATTTCAATGAGATCAAAGCGAAGTGTGCTCTGACAATGCCACTTCGTCAAATAACTTCTGCTTCTGGCGATCTCTCAGCATGCGACTCAGAGCACGCGCAAACTTGGCATAACCGCAAAACCATCTCGACGCATGCCATGTAGACGAAGCTGCCTGGGCAGAACGTCCAAAGCACGTCATGGCCACCTCTGGCTCCCAACCCGGATGACGAGACATCTGACTAGCCCTGCGATGCATCGCGTCCTTGATCACGGTGGTTTCCTTCGTCGCAGAGTGACACTGAATGTCTCAGTCGACCCTGATGCTAGTCATGTCGCGTGAATCCCACGGACGTTTCTGACGCAATCTTCTCTGTAACTTCTGGAACCGCCACAAACGTCCGCGATGCGAATAAGACGAGGTCTTGCTGCTGTTACTAGCGGCGTACCGACGTTGAGGTACGACAATGTCTCTCGATTGTGGCTTTTTTCTTCCATGTCTCAGCCTAGTGCGAGCCACATCCAGGCTGTCGGGAAAGGAGACCTGGCTTCATTACCGGTATGTACGTTTCCCGGCTACAACCAAGGTCTCGGTGCCGGAGCGCCGAATGATGGCTTGGGTCGAATTGCCGACAACGGTCCGGGATTTACCAAGTCATCCATTATACTAATCAAGGGGCTCACTTCTCGCGCTTGCCTGACATGTCTTGACAGAAAGTGGTGTCATTTTTCTGTTTTCCGTTTTCCTGCCCGCCCAAGAGAGGTTCGGCTATACAACTTGGGAATAGGGAGGGTACTGGAGCGCACGACTACATGAGACATCCAGGCTGGATACCACGAATAATTCAAGCCAACGTTACGAGGTTGCTGAAAAGGTTCAGGCCAGCTATGTACCCATAAACGTCGGTACATACAGTTGCTGTACCTTGGAAGCTTGTGCCCTAACCTAGGGGAACCATGAGTTGACAGGCCTCGTGGAGTCTGGACTCGAGACGACGTTTTGGTGGGTCTTTTCAGCAGAGTTCTCATTTGAGAAGAGAGAAATTGGCAGGCGACGCGTCCACTTCGTGCAAAAGTCAAATAATAAGTCCGGACATGACTACGACGGAAAAATTGCAGATCTCCTCTGGGTCGATTACTCAGCTCTTAAGCGAGATGTCATGGCGCTACAGACTGCCGAAATAGTCAACAATGGGCACACAGCTGTGAAGAAGTTCCCAATGCTTGGATCCCGGATCGACAACTATCAAACCTTGTGGCCCGCCCAGCACGATCGGACGGCCAGGCCGGCGTCCAACAGACTTTGAGCTAGGTTAGTAGCATGCGGGTTTGACGCGTTGACTGACAGCACCGCCGCGCAAACTCTAAAATGTTCCGCTCAAGCATTGGCTTTAGCCTCATGCTATACTAGCCAAGCTAGCTGAGAAACCTCTTCTTGGTCGTGGTTGGATGGGGCAGGCTTCGTGTGAAGAACATGCCCGTCAGCCTGTCCCCCCACGAGAGACGCCTATCATACGCCTCACTATACTATTGAACACTCAAGCAAGACGAGACGCATAGTTGTCAGCTCGTATACTCGAGACCGCCCATACCATTGGATCAGCTCGTGCGCCTGAAGCTCGTGAATGTCATGCAACGGCAAGAACAAGAAACCAAATGCAACGGGCTAGGGAGCCTCGGCAGCTGTCACAAGTTCGACTTTTATAGCTTGGCTCGGTCGTCACAGCCGGAATAGTGGCTAGCTGGCGTGGCTGCTATTATAGGCAGCCTCGGTACATTATTTCGGGATGCTGCTATAATGGTTCCACAGTCCACTACTCGCCTGTGAGCACAGAACTTTTCTCATCTAGTATCACATGATTAGCTGGCAGAAGGTCAGCTTGAGGGAAGGAATTTTCGGTCTGCCTAAACTTACCAATAAGACTGTTCCTCTAGTCTGCGACATGAAGGGTGCCATTTCGCTCAGATCCAGGAAAGAGTCAAAGGGTAGGTTGAATTGGCAATAGACGTTTCAGGAAGATCTCTGAGCTAACAGATCAGTGTGCCCTGCCCGAGAGCCAATAGTCGCTCAGGTACTGTGTGGGTAGGGCCAGAAGTTTCCGTGGGAAATGTCATCTTTCGTCATGACAAAGAGGTACATGCACTATTTTTTCCGCAGCCGCAATAGGAAGGCTTGCGGGCAGGTATGCGGTATATCCTTGCCTATACATTTTCTGGGTTAGCCGAGATTTGTGTACAAAGTCGTCGGTTATACTCGAGTTACTCATGGTAACATGCCCATGGTCCTTAACTCCTAGTCACGCCTTTGTGACCGACCTCGACCGTTTTTTTCCTCCCTCCGAATTGTCTCGAAACTATACGGCAATTCAGTCAGCCCTGTGCAACTTTGCCCTCCGTGGCCTGACCGACAAATCATCCGGGTCCTCGCACGTGCATTCAAGACAGTCAGTCCACTCTCCTGCCAGGTGAGACATGTTCTCGAACGCTTCGAAAGATCAAAATGTCTGGGCTCGCCGAACTCTATCCTGAGAGGAAACGTATGATTACAATTTACCAATGGGCCCTTCTTGGTGGTTTCATCTGTCTCCCCCTCTGACCCTATCCCGCCCCCCTCTGGGTACCTTGGGCGGATGGGGGTGGAAAGGTCGTCATGAGAGACATTTTTCCCAAAGCTAGGGAAGTCAATTATATGGCCCAGGGGTCTGTCAAGTCACACTCCCGGCGACCTGGGACGCTTTCGTGCCCGGCCTAACGAGAGTGCATAATTGGGGGTCACGATGACAACCGGGAGGGACGCACAACGTTGCGTAATCTCACGCACAGTGGTACCCGGGAGCGGGAGAGGGTTGACGAGGGGCGGTGTTGGTGGGCAGGGCGCTTGTGATGTCCACCGGTCGCAGTTCTTTTTCTTCTTCCTCCTAGGTAGGTGTTGCTTGTATCTTCTTTCTGGCTGCTCCGCTCCCTCGGATCCTGCATGAGGTTGTGGCTTGAACCAATCCTCGCTTGGAGCGGACCGTCGACCAGTCTGCGCGTCGTACAGTTTTCTTCTCTCGTTGGGAAGAAAAAAACCCCTCCGCGGCAGAGGCCAGGATGTAATAGATACCGAGTGGTGGACAGGGCCCCAGCTGGGGGGTCGCTAATCTGGGCGAGAACTTTATCTGGCCGACCTGATCTTATACCAGGGGCTTCTTGACCATCCTTGATATTGAGTGGTTGACGGGCAGCTGCCTGGCATGGGTTGTCGCTGTCGGGGATGTGGTATTAGCGGCAAGTCATATAGTCACGCAGTCTCGTCTTCGTAAGACTCTTTTGCCAGAAGAGCGCAATGGTGGTAAGGAAGTAGTAGTACCGTACTTGTTCTTTTTCTTTCTCTTGCTGTCGTCCGACCCCAGCGTACATGTCCCGCATGACATGATGATGAATGATGGCGATCTGCTGGGCTCCATGGTTCATGCAACCCGCAAAGAGACGCGCGCATCATGCCGGAACCGCCGCCATGGCTCGGGGATTGGTGAGAAGCAAGCACCATGACCGACTGGCGGATGGCGGATGGCGGATTGTGAGAGAAGAAGAAAGCACACACACACACCAGAAGAAGAAGGATATTGCATACATGATGCAGTTGGACTTGGCAAAGTCGCACGGAAAGGATAGATATACACGATTCGAGCGGCAACGAGCATCAACGTACCCGGAACCGGGGACGAGGGGAGAGGAAACAAAAAAAAATGTGTTCTTATTTCCCTGGCATGGCATGCGCATGTACGGATGGGATGGATGGATGAGATCGATCCGCGCGGGAGCCGAGCAGTGGTGATTGGGTACCCAGAGAAACGGGCAGCCGTCTTTTCTTTTTTCCTCGGTGCGGTTCCACGACGCTTTACCCGTGGTGATATACAAGACATGCACTGGCTTATTGGGGCGCGGCGCAAGTGTCGGTGACAGAATTGCTTCGTCTGCGTGGGATGGAGACAGGAAAAGAAAACACAGAACGGATACCGGGAGAGAGGTTCGGAGGGGTGTGTGTATGTTGAGAAAATGCGCTCTTTTTTTTTTGACCGCGGCATGGATGAACTTTTTTGTCTTCGCTTACACCAGGCTGGCTACAAGAGCTGAAATGTATGGTAGATCGGACTATATTAAATTTAATATATCGATCGGGAGCGGGATTACCCCTCTCCCCTTCGCGTCCCCTCCCCGTTTCCCAAGAATGCAAGTCCCAGGCTCCGTTACGTTGGGTGGTGACGAGGCCATGGAAGGGGGGAACGTAATGGGATTGAGGAAAAAAAAAAAAAAAAAAAA
>JACVEI010000224.1:52602-152680 GCA_018115615.1 Pestalotiopsis sp. DP-2020a | reverse complement strand
TGGGGGGTCACTCACATGAAGTATTGTCGACATAATGAAAGAAAGAAAAGAAGAAGAGCTCTGGCTGAGCCTGCGCAGACTTTTGTACCCGGGCCGTGGTGGGGCACTGATTCAAAGCTGCTTTCTGCCGCCCCGGCGGCGCGGGCGGTGGGTGGACTGCGCGGTGGATACGCAACTTGGGGCGGCCACGACCCTGGCTGACAGCGGGTGGGATCCCTGCTAACCCTGCCCAGCCGCCCGCTGGGGGACGTCGATCATACTTTATAGGTGCATAGGCGCATCACTTTAATGTTGTGCCCAAGTGAGTGCTGTTTAGGGAGAATGTCATGTTCTGAGATGCAGCATCCAGATGAATTCTTAACCAACTTTATGCGAGGGCCGTATTTTTTTTAATTTTTTTTTTTAGATTAGAGAGTCACGTATTTCTATTTCTATTTTGCAGTTTCTGCTTCTTTCAAGAGTTTCCCGCACATGCTACGTCTTGTGAACAAGTACATGCTACAGATTACATGCGTTGGAATCACATGCACATATCAAGGGATCTGTCAGACTAGAATCAATCCTATCCATACAATGCTGTCTCATTGTGGCATTTGGAAATAGAGTCTCCTCAAGACTAGCGAGTGTTAGCAACAGTATATAAATGTAAGACATGTCGTCTCCAAACTCATCTATAGTAATACCCGCAGATCTCAGAATCGAACCATGTACGGACTACGCTCGCCACTAAAACACCCCGCACATATACGAGATTCTCTTGACCAAACAATATACCATCTTGATTTCGATTACGTCTCTCACGATCTTATCACCACCGAAATCTATGTAACGTAGTAACTAGACTGGCCTCCAAACACACCACCGCCTAGAGCCGTTACATACACGGACCGGCAATTATCGGAGCTACCCCGCGACTAAACAACACTTTGAAACCGGATACCATCCAGGCTCGATATCTCCTTTTCGTCTCACAAGTTCTCAGACAAATAGGAACGCAAAGGAACGTGCCGCTGGACAGAAACACCAAGGACGGAATAGGACACCACACACACTCATAAAAATGCCCCCCTCCAAGCTCCGCGACCAGCTCCACAAGGACGGCTTCGTAGTCATCCGGCAGATCCTGTCACCAGGGGAGCTCGAGACGCTGCGCGCCGCCGCCTCGCGCGCGACGCAGCTGGCCCGGGACGGCCAGTGGCCGCACATCCGCACCGTCGGCAAGCAGTTCCCGCCGTGGCCGCCGACGCCGGGGCCCGAGGGCATCTGGGGCGTGCAGGGGCTGCTGAATCCGGACCTGCCGGGCAGCGCCGCGTTTGCGCGGAGCTACTTTGGCGAGAACATACTCGGCGTGGCCAAGGAGCTCATGTCGACCGACGACGGCGTGGACTGCACCGACGACGACCTCGTCATGGAGCTGTTCAACATGCTGGTCCGCCCCGGGCGCGACTTTACCCTGCGCTGGCACCGCGACGACGTCCCCGCCGCGGCCACGCCCGAGCAGGAGATGGAGCGCCTCGCGCTGCCCGAGTGGCACACGCAGTGGAACCTCGCGCTGCACGACGACGACAGCCTGGTCGCGGTGCCCGGGTCGCACGCGCGGGCGCGCACGGCCGCCGAGCGCGCCGCGGACCCGTTCGCCGGCGACATGCCCGGCCAGGCCGTCGTGCACCTGGACGCGGGCGACGTGGTGTTTTATAACAACAACATTTTGCACCGCGGCGTGTACGACTCCTCCAAGGAAAGGATGAGCCTGCACGGGTCCGTCGGGCACGTCGGCGGCGGGAGGCTGAGGGCGCGCAACGTCCTCCAGCACGGCGTCGGGAAGTGGGTGCACCGGTGCGATTTCAGCTCGCTGGACGATAAGGAGAGGGCCAGGGCCGAGGGCATGAGGGCTAGGCTGGTGAAGCTGGGGACCGAGAGCGGCGATGTCGGGTATTCGCACCAGGATTGATGATTCCCCAAGTGTCAGTCTTGTGCTATCGAGGACGGGATATGGCTAGCAAAGTTGTCGTTATGAGATGGCCTTGTCCCGCCCCATCTTTCTCGACGATTTGGTTGATGAGATCCTCGCTGGAGATCGATTTGTCGAAAGCTGGCCATGTGCTTGATGTACATTTCCACGGCAGCTTCTCACGTTGAGCCATTATATAAAATAAAACCTGATGCAAACCATGACTTGAACAAAAACTTCTTCTCTTAGGTAGAAGAAGAAATCGACAAGTATACTCGTGGTCCGAAGACACAAATACCTTTTCCAGTTTCGACGATGAATATAAAAGACCGTACACTGTTGACGTTTGAGCCGCGTTTTCCGTATGCCACTTGCCGTTTGTAACAAAGGACTCGGGTATCAAAATGACGAGGACGTCGACGGAATGAGATAACCAGTCAAACAAAGCTGCATAAGCAATTTTGTAAGGCAAATACTACTTTATCATATACAGCACTGAATTTGTTGCAATCGACCGTGAGATTTATTACTCCTGCCATAATCTATACAGCAACGAATGATAAAAGGCAAAGTTGATTCGCTGATACTGTAACCAATCATAGTTAATATCATATGCATATGAATATCGGCTCGCTTTTTTCCCTTCCCCAAAGAACACACAAAACGCATACCCAGGTGGTCCCTAAACGCACGTATTTTCTTTGCGGTATATCCCTGAATCACAAATACCCCAAACAGACCCTGGAGGCAACGCATAGGTAGGTTGGTCCTCCGACGCCAAGAACGCCCCAGTCGCCAAAAAGTATCTCATCCGCGATCTCAACGGATCATTTGCCAAGTGAAAACCCTCCCAGTTTCATCCCGAACAAGAAGAAGTGAAGCCCAATTCGTACAAGGTCCCCCGGAGGAGAAGACAACATTCTCGCCGCCCTCAGCTTTCATCATAACCCAGCACCGCCATCCTTCATGTTTTGTGCTCTCGTCTGGCCCTTGACGTAATCGCTGAGCCTCATCTCGTTGTCGTCGTCGGCGGTGTGCCCCGTCATGAAGCGCGACGACTCGCCCGGCACATAGGGCGGCGGCGCCGACGATATGCTGGCGTGCGCGAGCGCGCTTTGCTGGTGATGGTGGTGGTTCTGCTGCTCCGGCATGGGGCCCCTGTAGCCGTCTGTAATCATGGCGGCCTCGGCGGCGTCTTCGATGCTGTCGACGCTGGCGGTGTGGCTGTGGCCGAGATGGTGATGGTCGATGAGCAGACCCTCGCGCGCAGGGTCAATGGGCGAGCTGGTCGTATTGATGGTCAGTGGCGATACCGGCATCGACGCGCGGACCGCCTGCGCATGGGCATGCTGGGCATGCTCGTACTGCTGGTGATGATAGTGCTGCTGCGGCTGGTTCTGGATTGGTGACTGCTGTTGCTGCGGCTGTTGCTGCGGCTGTTGCTGCTGGTGCTGTTGCGTGGGTATCGTGTCGCGGCGCGTCTGTCGGTTGCTGTCCCTGCCAAACGACCGCGGTGAACCAGAGCCTTCCTGCGACGGCGAGCTTGGAGCCGACTGTCGGATCAAGGAGGTCCGAGTCCTGGATATCTTGGACTCGAGTCGGACCAGTTCATTTGCCGTCGCGAGGCGCTCGTCCATCTTGCGCCTGAAGGCAGCACCGGCGATACGGAGAACGCCCATGGTCACCGTAGCCATATAAGAGAAACTAGCACATGTGTGGTCAGAAGATCGTTCTACAGTGTAGATGGTCGCCTTTTGCTATGACTCACAGGAGAGCAATGGTGATGAAGAAGTATCCCTTCTCGAGGCTGCAGAAGTGGTCAAGTTCTCCCTTCTCATCGCCTGAGCCGAAGCGGACTGTGTCATAGCCCTTGGCTGGATTGTCGGCCGTGTCGCCGCTCTTGTCTAGAGTACGTGTTAGTTGCCATGATACGTGCGCCGTCGACATGCCATTGGAAATCTCTTTCATGGGGCGTCTTACAATCAGTCCTCGTCAGGCCGCCACAGTTAGAAGGTACACCACTCCGCGAGATGATACTGAAGAGGCCAATGGTCAGGCCGGAGAACAAGATGTCTCCGACCACGAAAGCAAAGGTGATGGAGTCTCTATGCTTCAGACTCCGACGACCGGTATGCTGGACCAATAGTACGATCGCCGTGTAGATCAGAGTCACGCACGTCTGCATTTCGTCAGCTTGTTAGTCGACTGAAGCCAAACCTTGAGCGGCATGGGACAAGCAGTGAGGAGAAGACTGGGACGCGTGGCGCCCAGACACACCACACCAGGGCAGATGGATAGGTACTGACCATGATCTCGAGCGCAAGCATGACGTCCGAGGGGCCCAAGGCCTTGACTTGGATGTAAACCAGCAGGAAGCCATTGAGTACCGCCGATATCAAGGTCGCCAGGACCTGTAGTGCTCTAACAACGACCAGGTACGACGACAACCCCCATTGCGCCATGATGATTGTTCCTCTTGTCGTGTCAAAGAGACGACACTTCCAGAGGAGGGAAAGGCAGCGAAGCTAGTGTCCTTCTCTGCTTTACCTAAGCATGTGGCAAACGACAGACTGGATGGAGACGTTTTAGAATCCGCAGAAGTTCAAGGCGAGACAGCAGATAGAGATAGCAGATGGGGACGTAGAAAGCAAGGAACACAGATATTCGGTAATCCGGGGGCGTATAGCGAGTGGCAGGTGGACAAACCAGACAGCAACAGTAGTGTAGTGTGTAGGTAGGGCAGCCACCAGATACCTGATCAGCAAGTTGGTTGGACAGCAGATCAACGACTACTCCTCGGGGGTCAGACCAGGCAAGGTTGGGGATGACCTAGGAAGTGAGTGACTGTTCCCTGTCGTGTCGTGTCGAGTCCGAGCCGGAGTGTACGGGCGAGAGCAAGACTTGATAAGTGGGTTTTGGGGCAGCGAGCGGATGGATGGAAGAGAAGGAGGCAGTGCGGCTTTCAGCTTTCTTGGCTACATAAAACCGACGAGCCCATGCAAGAGAGGAAGGATAATAATAAAATAGACGAGACGCAGGTGATCTGTTTCTTTCGACTGCCGGCAGAGACAGACAGGGGCCCCCCAAAAAAAGAAAGAGAGAAAAACCAGAACAAGAACAGACTTCTGCTCAGTGTGTCAAGGCAGGAGAAGATTGTAGAAATGTCTTGGCGCGGCTTGCCGGCAGTCGGATTGGATCACGATGTGGGATCCTCACCGAGTGGATGAACGAACCTTTCTCTTTTGGGGTTTTTTTCTTCTCCTTCTGGCTTTCTTGCATCGTTTCCCCCTTTGCCTTTTCTTCTTTAGTCAGTCCTAGGAGTGGACAGTCCCACACACGAGCAGTCTCTCAAGGGGCGCGACTGGCAGGTGTCTGCCGATACTGGAGTCAGGCATCGTGTGCCTGGACCAGCGAGCGTGATGACCCATGAGCGAGATCGAGAATACCTTTTTTCTTACTCCAAAAATTGACTGGAGCCCAGTGTGTTGGTCCAGGAGCGAGCGGAAAATTCATCCCAACTAAAAAAAAACGGCGGCGGCAGGGAAGGACCCACCTGAGCAACCAAACGACTGGGGATTTTTAGCTGTCAAAGTCCAGTGATCGCTGATAGGTTGGCACAGGCAGTGCAGTCAGTGAGCGCATGCCAGTGCCTAGGTGCAGCGCAGTCAGCACACGGTTACAACAGAGGTGCAGCAGCAGGGTGGTATTAGAGGCCGAGGCAACGGCACAGCCCGGCGTCTGCTGTGCATACAGAGCAAAGAGAGGCCTCTTCGCTTAGCCCTGGCGATATTGATATAGATGTCATCGGATCAAAAACTGGGTTGTATGGCATGGAAAGAAAAGCCTCTCCAAACCAACACGTACGTACACTACATGAAAATGTTTCGTGGCAGCGCGCCGCACCATTGGGGGGTGGCTCGGGAATTATAGATCAGCGAACAACCAGCCCACTGGCACCCAGTAGCACCCAGCAGGTACATGCACGCCAGCCTAGGGGACGCGTCATCGGCAAGGTCGGGGGCGCGGCTGTGTGGTCTTTTTCACTGTTTGTCGCTCTTCTCTGGTGCGTGCGGTTGGTAAATGTTTCCCGCTCGTAGTGCTGATGGTAGGTAGACCTGTAGAACGTGAGCAGCACTCGGACTCAGCCACCCCATCAGAGACGAATTAAACGCCATTGATCCACTCACCCACGCACAGCGGGCGCCGCGCTAGGAAACCGGCATCTTCCGCACGCATCAGTAAATCAGGGGAGGCTCAAGAAACGAAACATCAGACCCAGTCAGCTCATGGCAGATGGACTCACTATGGAGGATTCGAAAATCGTGTCCACAACGAGCCTCTTGCCGTTTGGTCCTCTCATCCATTTGTCAGGTCAGACCCCGGGTCCACGTCTGACAGAAGTCGTCCCACGTCATGGCGAACAAGGTGACTGAACACGATTCCAACATGTAGGCAATAAGGTTACAATGCTAGCACTGCGCTGTGCGGGTAATGTAAACACGTTGCCAAGCTTTCTATACTCCCCCGCATTCCAAGACACTCAATTCAAGTGGCCTTGATGTCTGACTAACGGCTTGCTCAGCCCAAGCATCTTGAAGTCAAACCACTCCTTGTTAATCTAACGAGCCGATCTTCCAGTCGGCTGCTGTGACATTCCAACTTACCCGCCACAGTCTCCTGTTGATTCTTGACTTATCCGGCCCAGCTCCGAAGATGTTTCATTGCAAAACGGCTCAACAAAACTAGTATGAACTCTTTGCATGGCTCGTCTCCTTCCTTCTTGGATCTGTTTGAGAAGTCAAGAGTATCTAACGTCAGGTTAAGTCATCCACTTGCTATCCATGTTGCTAAATACTTTATAGCAGGTGGTTGAAGCCAATAGTGTTACAAAACGGATGTACCCAAGCACTACTCTGTACACTTCGCTTACCTAAAAAAATAACCACATCTGTACATCCCGCGTATCACTGTGAGGAATAGAGATGACGGACCCCGTGTCCCGGTGGACAAGGAAACAAAGAGGGGGTATATCCGTAAATGAGCAGATTCCGTTGACAGCAGCGGCGCAGCGCAGCCTTATGTGAAATACGAGAGTTGCCTGGTCATGTAGATATGACAGTTAAGGAAGATGCAGATCAAGTCACTGCACTATAAAACGATTATTTCCGAACCAGTGCTTCTTAAAGAACAATGCCACCGAAGTGCATTTAACGGGATACGAAGTAGTGCCCACTGAGTTCGTGTACCGATCCAGGACAGTTCCGGGAATAACACAAATCCCTCCCAGTATTTGGGCATATCATGGCAAACCCCATATTTGCTTCACAACTCATTCCTTACCGTAGTATGTTTACTGATCGTTTGTAGAATGCTTTCTGAAAATTGCATGCTGAAGCCACATCTCGAATCAAATGTTACGCATGCTATTCGCGCCGACCTCTGCTCGAATCATGTAGAACTATTGGCCCGGCAGATACCGTGACTCTGCACATGTCGATCCGCTACTAGTGCACCTATGTAACGTCCCTCGCCGGGCTTTAGCAACAACCCTAACCCAGCATTCAATCGAGCTTCCATATTCAGTAACTCAGCACATCTTATCTCGGCCCTGTACATTCTGCAGGTCATTGAGCCGCATCTTAAGAGGACCTCATATGTTCTGACTAAGAATTGGTCTGGCCGGAATCATTTCTGGACCCCTAGCTAGCTACGCGCTTCCGATCCTCGCTCCGTTCCGCCGCAACGCGCGATCAGTCGCAGCCTCCCACCAGCATGGCAGCCTCTGAGCAGCGTCACCGCGACTACCCTGCCGAAGACGAATATGATCGATCTCGCCCATCCAAAAGGAGGCGCCGCGACGATGATTCCGACGGCCAGCAGCTGTCCGAGCGCCACGATCGGCACGAGAGACACGATGGCCGCAGGCACCGACGGTCGGCATCGCCAGACGCCGCGCGACACGGACACGACAGGACGAGAGACGAACGGGAACAGGACGAGCATCGCCGGCGGCACCACCACCGGAAACACCACCGGCACCACCAGAGCAGCCGCCACGACCAGCCCAAGCCCTCCCGCCCCGCCGAGCTGGCGTACGGCGCGCGCCCCATCTCCCGGTCCGATCTGGACCTCTTCCGGCCGCTGCTGGCGCGGTACCTGGACGTGCAGAAGAACAAGGACATGGCGGAGATGGACGAGCGCGAGGTGCGCGGCCGCTGGAAGAGCTTCGCGGCCAAGTGGAACGACGGCGCGCTGGTGCAGAGCTGGTACGACCCGGAGCTGTTCGAGGAGACGCGGCAGTCTGGGTTCTGGGACGTGAGCAGCAAGCCGAAGAGCGCGGTGCGAAGTCCCGTGAGGGCAGAGGACGTATCGTCGGGCGGGGAACAGGATGTGGGCGAGGGCGCCGGGAAAGAGAGAGGGTCCGAGGACGACGACGATTACGGCCCCGTGCTACCAGGCTCTTCGAAGCACCACTCGTCCGGCAGACAGGGCCCGGGGATACCCAGCCTGCAAGACCTCGAGGTCCGGCGCGAGATGGACGATGAGGACCGCCTGGACGGCGTCGCGCAGCTGCGCCTGGAGCGCAAGGCCGACCGGGCGGAGCAAAAGGCGCGGCTGGAGGAGCTCGTGCCGCGGGCCGAGGCGGGGACGCGCGAGCGCAAGCTGGAGAAGAAGAAGGAGGTCAACGAGAAGATGAAGGGGTTCCGGGAGCGGTCCCCGGGGGCGGCCGAGGTCAACGACGGCGAGCTCATGGGCGGCGGGGACGGCGTCGAGGAGCTCAAGCAGATGCGGGCCTCGGCCGAGCGCAGGAAGACGGAGAAGGAGATCCGCCGCGAGGAGATCCGGAGGGCCAAGGACGAGGAGCGCCAGGAGAAGCTGAGGGAGTATCGCGAGAAGGAGGACAAGGCCATGGTGATTCTCAAGGAATTGGCCAAGCAGAGGTTTGGATAGGTCTACGGAGCCTGACGCCCTTGGATGGTACCAATAGCAACACGCATACAACCTCAAGGCTTCACTGGGTATCACATTCATCAGATGAATGCAAATGAACAATTGTGTAACAAGCAAGCCATGATTTATCCTACAGCGCACACTGAGAGGGGTGATTGCCACGATTCGGCATCGAGATATGAGAAGCATTCACATAATTTCGATAATAATCATTCGCAAGTCTTACTTTGCCATGATCTATTTAATTTGAATAAGTATCGCAGCGCATACCGACAATCGTGCTGGAATACAGTACAGTGCATCGCATCCCCACATGTACTGTCCAGTTTTAGCGCACTAATAATTCTTCACAACTCAACTCAATGATACGAAAATCCACATTCGAATTGGGCAATCGCAACAGCTTCAAATCAACGAGGAGCCAGAAGTGGGATACGACGTGAGAATCCTGATCACATGAATATTACAACAAGATATTGACTTTTATCAGAATTCCCAAGTCAAGAAGATGGATGATGACGAGCAGCTCGACACCGGCCTGTTCCAGGAGCCGGCCGACTATGCGCCGCCCAAGCCGCCGACGGTGGCCAAGCACGTCATGAAGTCGGGGCAGGAGGTGCCCATCCACCTGGTCGGGTACAACTTGCGCGAGGGGCACTACCTGTGGAACGGCGCGCGGTACATCTCGCACTGGTTCGAGGACAACGTGGACGCGGTGCGGGGCCGGACCGTGTTCGAGCTCGGTGCCGGCGGCGGCCTGCCGGGCATCGTGACCGCCGTGCTGGGCGCCCGCAAGGTCGTCTGCACCGACTACCCGGACGAGGAGCTCATGGTCATGATCCGCAAGAACGCGGCCGAGAGCGCCGCGCAGATCCCCGAGCCGCGGTCCCGGTTCGTGGCCGAGGGCTACGAGTGGGGGTGCGACCCGGCGCCGGTGCTGGCGCACCTGGGCGAGACGTCCGAGGAGAGGGCGGCCGGCTTCGACGTGCTCATCCTGGCGGACCTGCTGTTCAAGCACCCGCAGCACGAGAACATGGTCAAGACGATCGAGATGACGCTGGGCCGGCGGCGGGACGCCAAGGCGCTCGTCTTCTTCACCAGCTACCGGCCCTGGCTGCAGCAGGCGGACCTGGCCTTCTTCGACCGCGCCCGCGACCACGGCTTCGTCGTCGACAAGATCTTCGAGCAGCGCCTCGAGAAGCCCATGTTCGAGAACGACCCCGGCGACCTCGAGATCCAGAAGCTCTGCACCGGCTGGGAGATCAAGTGGCCCGAGGAAAAGTGCACGTCATGAGGAGGCATTGCGTTGAAATGTCTGGGAGGACATGGCATACAGACTCTGTGTTGGCCATTTTCTAGGACCGTCACTCTGCCTGGGTATGGCTTTATGAGACATGACAGCACATATCACAAAAACAAATAGAAAAACAAGCATTGGACAATCGGTTCGAGGGGATTATACATCACGCGTAAAAGTTGCCTTGATCGGATGTGTATAGAATGCCGTACAAGTTGGCCACCGGCTAATTGAAACGTGCTGAGATGCTTCTTCCTAGAATCGTTGATCCGCAGTTGCCATTCACTTCTGCATATAGGATACGATGTTAGGGTGACCCAGATTACACTGATGGATGCAATGACGTAGATATGATAAAGACGTAACCTAACGATGTCTTTTATTCGATCTTGTAGGCAGGCATTTACGACCACGCGCGGACTAGTAATAGCAACGGACAAATCGACCTGGGCATTAGGCAACTAGGTTAGGCTGCAGCGGCTCGTTTCTCCACCCCTGGAGAGTCGACACGGTGCCTGGAAATAAGCAAACATGAAACATTACCCTCATTGCTACAGAATATCTCTTCTATACGTACATCATTCTTTAAGAACTCTCTGTGCCATATTCGCCTCTCATTTCACCTTTGCGCCATGGGAGGCTTCGACGTTTACTGTGTCATTTGTGGCAGCGCCGTCTTCAACGTCGTCGAGGGCGCTTATGAATATGACCCAGACATCGTTACAGACGCCAGTAGCAGCTGGACGGGGGATGTACGACTGATGAGTGAGAATCCCGATGCTCGGGCAGCTTCCAAGTACGATTGGTACTCCAGGATTTACAAGACTTGTGTGGATACGCGCTGACACTCTGCCAGAGTCTTCATAACCGGCCCGGCGGTATTGGCGGATGCCGGCTTCTTTGATTTCGACCGGGGAGACGATCCGAACGCGCCGCTGCTTGACGAAGACTCGTTGCGGGTGTCAGTATACAGAGCACTCTTCCACGTAGCTTACTACAATGTCTTGCTGACCAGAGCCGGGACAGGTACGACCCAAACGGAGACAGCCCGTTCGCCGTCCCTTTCCATCGGGCGTGCCTCGACTTATTTCACAAGGTCATTGCGCCTCAGGAGGTCGACAATGAAACTCTCTGGCAGATTCTAAAGTGCATCGGGCACGATCCGGTCTTGTACATCGACTACGGCGCAGTGGTCGAGTGCCAGGATCAGTATTGGGTTGGGGAGAAAGGCACGGAGGAATTCGTGGTCAATCCAATCGACATCCCTTGGCTGGAACGGTATCGGGATCCAAACAAGCTTCCGACAGCAGGTGATTCCGGCTTGGGAAGACCTGGCTTGCCACCTCGACAGACGCTCGGTCAGGATCCATTCCAAAAACTGCCGCCCGAGATCCTCCTCTCTGTCATGCGACATTTGGACCTGCCTTCCATCAATCGGCTCAGGGAAGCTTCCCGTCACGCTTCCCAGCTGGAGTTGTCAGGCGGGTTTTGGCGATCTCGCCTCCTCCGAGATATGCCATGGCTCTACGATCTGAACTGGGGCATCAACACTCCGACCCCTGGCGAGGTTCATGGTCTAGATGCTGCTGACTGGACCAAGATTTATCGAGACCTTTACTTGGCCAGCGACTCTGGTAGGAAGAATAAAGTTCACGGTCTAGTAAACCGTCGGCGGATCTGGGGCATCTGCGAGCAGATCGCTGCGCTCTATAGTGTAAGAGATTTGGCGGTCAGGGATGGCAGCATCGCAGAAGTCATGCATGATGTGTGTTCGACACGCTTCGCGCAGCTAATTATGCGTGATCCGCCGAACACAACAGTGACAAAGACTTTCCTCCTATCTCGATATGCGGATTTGGAGAGCATCGCGCCCGTATTATCGGTACATTGGACCCAGGATGGAGAACTATCAAAGCTGAATATCATGGATCCAGTAACGGAAGAGGCATCGCCGCGAAGAGATGATGTACAGATTCCCGAGGGCGACTGGATCACCGGCCTGATTATCTATTCGGAAGACGCTCCAAGGAACACGAAGGGAGACCCTGTCCAGTGCTCCACCTGCGGACTCTGCATTCTCTTCGCCAAACAAGACAGTGTCAAGCTTCGCAAAGCCGCTGGCGGTAATCAACGTCTTTTGCGAACGTCAGCAGACCATTTCCTGATCGGTTTCAATATTCACAATTCTCAGGATGGGCTCATCTCCAAGTTGGCTCTTCTAGAACAACCAAAAGAGAAGATTCCCTTCAGATCCGAGTACAGAGTTGTTGACCATAACTCCCATCTTCATAGTCGGGATGCGAGGGTAGAAGAACATTCCTGGAAGGGAGACTTGCCTCCGCAACCTATCAAGTTCTCTGGCGTGCTGCGTGGCTACTGGGAAGTCGACCGGAAGCAGGGGACGGCTCCGTTGGAGGCGCTCGTCTTTGGCGACTCTGAGGACGAGTTGGACGACATGACTTCAATTGGGGCTGATGTCCACTTTGGAGGGTTCGAGGTTCACTATGGCAGCCGCAACCCAAAGGCCATTGGCCCGAGATGCCATGCCATGCAGTATCTCGACATTGACGGCCGCGGCGGCGAGCGGGTGGTGAGCATCTATCTGTCTGTTTCACATATTCCTGTCGGATGCCGCTTCGTCACCAACCGTGGTAGGCAGCTCGTCATCGGACAGCCGAATAATGAGTTGCGTTATGATGGTGGAGCCAACGGCGTCATGGCTGGTATCGCTGCGTACTGGTCGGACCGGCCACTACCGCAAGCGAATTTGTCTGATATTGGAGTTCTTTGGAGCGGACACAGGCATGATCATCTCACAAGCGACGGACTAAAGGACCCCAATGGTTTCTTCTGGGCTCCCGAAGCACCTCCCAGCGGAATCAGCGAGTCGGGGCCGATTTGGGGCCAACGTGAGGTTCACGACAAGTGGCAGCGCCGCAACAAGAACTACCCGTCACCGTTCACTGTGGTTTGCTGGCTCGATTTCCGACAACCCGTGGACGAAGTGAGGGCCACTTTCTGCCACTCAACTCTGTCGCGGCAACTGCCACTTGCTGCGATCACATTGGTGCAATCTGGTCAGCTGACAACGATCGGGGCTGAGAAGTTCTCCAAGCCTCTGGACACGACTGGCACAAATGGACATCATTGGTGTTGGTGTGCCCTGGGTCGCAGACAAGATGGCGAGCTCAAGGCCAGACCGCACCACATCCACGAATCTTGGCAGGTTGGCCATCAGAAGCTCAAGGCGTTGAAACTCTGGATGACCGAGAACGATGGAATCACGGGCATCCAATTAGTTGCCGCGGATGACATGGAAGGTCCCGCATGGGGTGTTTGCGATGATGCCCCGTCGGCCACGATTGGCTTCGAAGCCGGTGATGGCCCTCCCGCGGTCGGTGTCAAATTCTTCTTGGACAACAATGAGCGTCAAGTCACGCGCGATGACATGATCATAACTGCTGTTCAGGCTCTAGTCGAGACTTGAGTTGGTGGCGATAGGAGCAGCAAGGTTGTCAGTAACTGATCATTTGGACCATGGTCAGTTTCTGTAGATTGGACGTATATCTTCACACAGTTGCACAACGATCTGAAACAGTAGAAGGAGAAGAGATTTGTATCAGGAAATACCATTTTGAGATCGATTCGAACTCGAACTTGACTTGAATAATACAAACTATCGGCTTCATCTTTCCCTCAAATCCCTCTCATTTACCCAAGTTCCTCCCAACTAGGTTTTTGATCTCTTCCCCTCCCCGCGTGGTGATTAGAAGGGCTGGGCTCGGGGATTACTGTACTGTAGGAGAAAGGCTGCTGTTGTAGTGGGAGAGGCAGCGTCTACCTGTAAGTCGTGGTCGATCTGTAATCGCGCCTCGGACCTAGGGATCATTATACGCACCTGCGCCTACATTGTATAGGCTCTGGTGCCTTTGGCTCCGGGCCCTTACGATTGACTCGGCCCTGGCAGACCACCCGCTGGGTCCATGACAAAGTCATATATTGATTGTTGTTGTTGAAAAGATCAAATACCATACATGTTATCATTTGGGAAGAAAGTCACCGTGGTCAAAGAAAACAAAAAGATGGCAGAGGAGAAGTCAAAATCGCTTTGTATTCATCAATCGCTTCTCAGTCTTTCCACCCCCTCCGCCCCTAGACTCGTGCCCTCCCAAACTCCCTACGTCTTCTCTTTGCGCCTATTCGTCATCCCCAAGCCCGTCCACCGACAAGTTCCCAGCCACTGCTTTTCCCAGCCTCCAAGTCATCGAGCATTGCTACTACTCTGGCCAATTCTGCATCGTCGAGCGTGTCGATGAACGGCATGAGTACTCTATCAACGGCAGGACACTGTGAGGCTTGCTGATGTGGCTGTTGAGGAGGGTGTGGCTGAGTAGCAGCAGGAGGAGTAAGAGGAGGTGTGTGCGGCATGGGGATCTGTCCAAGGGGGTTTTCTTGGGGGCAGTCGAACTGGAAGGGCTCGCCCATCTGCTGCAGATCTAGCTGCTGCTGCTGCGGTTGTTGCAGTTGGGGCGTGGGACTCTGTCCAAAAAGACTTTCTTGTGGCAAGTCAAATCGGAAGAGCTCGTCCATCATCTGCTGCTGCTGCTGCTGCTGCTGCTGCTGCTGTGCTTGGGGCATGGGGTTCTGACTATAGTGGCTTTCTTGTAGCCAGTCAGGTTGGAAGGATGAGAGCCCGAACTCATCGTTGTAAAAGGCTTCGCCCATCTGCTGCTGTAGCTGCTGCGGATGCTGCTGCTGCTGTTGTTGTGGCAAATATATCTGCGGTTGCTGTTGCATAAACATATGCGGCTGTTGTTGCATAAGTATCTGTGGCTGTTGTTGCCAATACATCTGCTGCTGCTGCTGTTCTGGCGAGAGATACACTCCCACGGGCCGTGGTTCTAGGAGGCATTCACGCTGAGCCCTGCGGATGGCCTTGTTCCGACACTGGTCTGCCCGCTTCTGGTCCCAGTGCGTCTTGCCGCAGGCGTGGCTATGTCACCAGTTAGTCACCAAAGGGTATACACAGTCTCCTTTTGGATGGGCTTACCATCTGATGCAAGGCTTATGCTGCGTGGCAGGCATGTTGGCTTATGTGATGCTATAACATGGTCAGCAAGTTGATCATCCCAGATTGGCCAGTAAGGGCGCGATCGGATATCATGCTGGTCATTGGAGATGAGGTATTATACTTACTGTTCTAGTTGGTGTGTGGTGGCTGTGGTATCTCTGTGCGTTGCGGTGATGTGATCTGTGATCGTAAAGTGATGGTGATGTGATCGTGTGTGGTAGTGCGGTGTGAAGGGTACAGAGATGGTTGGATACGTCTGTGTGTGTAAACTGCGATCGTGATCTGATCGTGTGTGGTAGTATGGTGTTGGGAGTACAAAGACGCCCGGATGTGTGCGTGAGAGAGGGTTGCGGTCGTGATGTGGTCGCGTTGCGAAGAAGATGATGGTTGCAGTGCAGAGATGACCGTGGCCTCAAGTGCCCGTATAGAACGCGCGGGCGGTGGTTTCGCTGTAAACTGTAGATTTAGTTGATCGCGACTGACCGCGGATGAATGTGGTAGCTTGGATTGTGTTAGAGTGCGTAGTCGTGGGTTTGGAATGCTGATATCTCGTTCTCTGCAGTACAGAGATGTATGGATTTGTGTGGTTGTTCGGAGATGGGTCAAAACGGACTCCAGACCTCAAGAGCGAGAACTGGCCCGGTATAAATATAAAGGAGAGACCCGAGAATCACTGGCGAGGGACATTTTAGGTTATTGGGCGCCCGAGAGGTGACTGTTTGGCAAATGTTTACAAAGACAACAGTGACGGTTATACTTTCATTAAAACGCCAAGGAAGAGGTGTAGAGAGCGCCCCGAGGTAAAGAAGTATTGTGTATTCGGTCCCACGATGCTAGGTAGGTTCCTCTGACTGAAGCTCGGGTCCATGTCTACGTGCTTGTAGCGAGCCTCGGGGATATACCAAGTAAAGGAGGGGCTCGAGACAGCAAGAAGACATCAGACTTATACCAGAAAGACATATCAGATTGGATGCAGACTATTTCGTGGTCATATATGCCAAATCACCAGCTTATATCCCAGGAACAGCTCTCAACAGATGAGCAGGTACTTCTTCTGTAAACGACGAATACATGTTGTAGTCATTTCAAATAGTTTGGGCTGCAAATACCTCGTTTTTCTCCAAGTCAACAAGGGGCCCGGGCGCGGAGATTCAAACCGCAAATGAGAGATTGGGGACAGTAGCGAAGTGTCCACTCCCAAGCATCCTACACCAGAGGGAAGAGAGCAAGGTGCATGGCGTCGTATTGGTAGAATATAACCGAAGAGCCGCACTAAACAGAGTGCATTGTGTGGGAAAAAAAAGAGGGATTCGTCAACACCAGCCTGACCCTCCCCAGCCTCCTTTTTCTCAAAGTGGCAGGCTTCATGGTGCCCCGAAATTGACCATGATCTATTGACCCAGCAACGGCGGGCCTGAGCCACACCAAAGGCTTTCGGGCCAAGCCACTGTCCTTTACCATTCAATAATTTTCCTTCAGCAAAAGCGTATTTCGAAAGCGATCCTCCGGTGCTGTGCTTTGACCGGGCACAGGTGCTTAGGGGCTGCTCGATAGAACCAGGTGGATAATCAGCAGCAGCAGCAGTACACGTACTAGAAATTGTACTTATACAGCTGCCACACGATCAAGCGATTGATACGAACCATCTCAGTGGCCAAATCAAATATAACCTACAGGATATAGTCGAAGACTGATAAGTAAGCAAATATACGGAATTGCATTCTCCTGTAATTCATCATGTATGGTCTTATAATATCGAAGGCCGGCCGGCCGGTAGATAGTCAGACATCTATCTAGGCAGGTTAGTCCACCAGCGGGCAAGGGAGCAGGCCGGGGGGAGTCTGGTGTGGGCAGCACACTGTGACTTACATGCTTTTGTTTACTTTCCGGCGCCCACGGTAAAAATGACAGACAGATTCTCCCCAGAGACGGCTGGGGAAAGTGTCAAGGTGCGCGGACTGCCATTTTGGAATCCCCATTACGGATCGAGTCGACAATATATGTCATCTTTGCAAAAGTGGCGCTGCAGAGATTCTTTAGCGCTGGTCAACATGACCGACCCGAGGCGGACAATCGGCCAGTTGTTACAATTCTTCCTATAGACGGCGCATTCGTCGTCCGATTAAGCTCCAATACACGTTTATAAAGGTTTTATGAAAATAGGTGCTTGAAGCTCATTGGTCGGGCGACGCCGTGGCCGCGGCGTTGGTATACCTGGGAGGTCTGTTTAAGGTTGCATAAACCAATGCCCCAAGGGCCAGCATCGACGCACCCGGCGAAAGTGACCTCTTCGGGTGAGTTCTCGTATTCCCACTATCAGCCCCGAGCTTCCATCTTACAGTGGCGAGAGAGGAGAAAGGAGAAGAATAGCAACGAATGGAATGCGGAGAAACATGGCAGAATTGTCAGGGAACTGAGGGTACGACGAGAATCTTCGAAATCATGGTGATTTTTGTTTACAGCGACGTTGCCAACGCCGTACCTTTTCGGATGAAGATCTTGATTATGCAACAAAAAAAGTGATTACTTTTACTCTTGGTTAAATTTTGTACTTGTCATATAAATTATAATAATATATCAGTTTAGCTCGTGTTTATTTTTACCCAACCCTGTATTGCACGTCGTAGACTTGATCAAATAGCATGCACATACAAAGCATCGAATTTATCTTGAAACGAGTACTGGTTATTGATTATTTTGTATTGCGGTATCCGCATCTCTATCAACCGTCACCATCGCTGGCGTCATCGGCAAACATGTCCACTGCCCTCATCCTGCGACGCACTGGTCGCCCAGCTTGCTCTGCTGCCCCTGATGGCTCTTTGGCGTGCTCTTCGACGTCTGGCTGTGGTGGTATAGGTGCCGCCGCGGCCGACGGCTCTGGAGCGGGGGGTGGTTCCGGCTTGTCTTCTGCCATCGGCTCGCCGTCCATTACACCTTCGTCCTCGTCTTCCGACATGGGCTTTCCATCAATATCACTGTCCATGAGTACGTCATCGCCATAGTCTTCATCCATGGCATCACCATCGAGCTCGTCGTCCACGTCCATTCTTTCCGCGTTGGGATCGTATCCAGCACCCGACTCTACGCTGACTGGTTCGAAACCCTTGCTGGCTTCGGTGCCGGCCTCTACCGTCTTCCACCTGCCGCCGTTCCTCTTTCCAGCTTCTTCCTCGTCTGCTGCTTGCTGCGGCTCGCTTGTCGTCTTTGCTGCGAGACTAGGTGGGTTCTCGAAGCTCTTGACAAAGAGCTCTTGGCTTTCGGCAGGGAATACACACCAACCCTCCCAGAGGCTCAGTACGAGGCCAACACTGCGTTTCCACTTGTCGGCCCTCAGTCTGCCCCAACCAAGGCGCTCAGCTGTTTGACCCAGGTATTCAAAGACTTTGCGGTCTCGCAGTGCCGTTTCGAAAAGTTGTCGGTATCGCCAACTGTGCCGGACTCCACTCGTCGCCGACGAAGACAAGATATCGCTGACAACATACAGAGCGACCAAGCTTGCGGCGCTCGTGTCTAGCTGTTCGCCGTTGGCTGCCTTGTCCTTGTCGTCGGGCACTGGGGTGGAAGGATCTGACTCGCCAGTCTTGGCGGCACCATCGGGCTCCTGCTGTGCACTCTGTTTGTGCTCGGGATTCGCAGCTGTAAATCCGAAGGGCCTCTGTACATTGGCCACGATCAGATCGACGATTTCGTCGGCGCCCCGACTCGAGTGCGTGATTGCGAATGTGGTAATCCTCGCAACGTCGCCTTTACGGATCCGGCCTAGGGTTGCCGGCAGACGAGCCAGAAGATGAACAAGTTTGGCTTTGTCGATAGGATTCAGGTAAGTGATCTCTGCTTCACCCCCAGGGCCACCATCGTTTGGCTTGGTACCCTCGTCTTCATAATCCTCATCGTCGGAAGAATTGTATTCGGACTCGGAAATAAACTCGTTGATGTTTGTGGCGTATTCGTATGCCAGAGGCTTTTCGGGTGTTTTCCATGCGTGGCTGCCCTCGAATAGGGGGACATACTTGCCGGGTTTCCCACCGCGACTACGTACGCCTGTGATCACTTCCCACAGTCGCCATCTGTACCAGACACCACCTTCACTGCGAGCATCCCAGAGCCATGCCCATTTCTCTTCTCTCTGCACGTCTGGCCGCGACATCAAGAGGGCCTCAAATTCTGGGCCATGCTCTAGCACGGCCTCGATGACCTTGTGGATGAGTTGAAGTTGCTTGATATCCTTTGGCGCTTGAATGGGAACATGTAACAAGGCCGTCCTACTCATAGGTCCACCGGGAGGACCATAGGACGTAGGAGGGGCAAATCCACGGTGGGTTTGCTGATTGTTCTGGACATTCGGCAGGGGAACAGGCTTTGCGCCAAACGCTTGCGAGGACGTTATTGACGTGATGGAAGAAGTCGCCGTCGTAGTCGCAACCGCAGACGACAAGTGGCGATGCAAAGACAGGTTGAAACCAAAACCTAGATATTTGCCCTGCAACAAGCTGACAGCAGCGTCAATTTCTGTCGCTGGTGTGTCCGGCGACAAGATCACAATGGCTGCCATGGATTTCCTCTCGTTGGACGTCGGCACCGGCGGGGGCAGGATCTTGACGCTCTCGACATTGAGATTTGAGGGTACTATGGCCTTGACCACAGCCGGTGATGTGCCCGGCGGCAGGTTGGCCAGTCGCAAAGTCGGCTTTGCAATGGCTCTCTCGTCGGCCCTGTCTTGATCCATTTCCTCGACCTCGTCGTCGCTCGTATTGAATGCCTTGGCGACGCCCTTTGAAGTTGGCGTGTCGTCGTGTCTTCGCTCTTCGTCGTATCGTCCAAGTCGTCCCCTGCCATCATCATCGCGCCTGAAACCATCCTCGGATCCTCGCTTTCGGCCATAACTCGATGGGCTGGGTCCCAGACTACCTGGGCCGCTCCTTGCGTAGTTGGTCGGCGACGGGCCAAGGCTTCCCGGTCCGCTCTTAAGACCCGTCCCGAAGTGCCTCTTCCCTGGCCCGGCTATGGGCGCGAAACCACCTCTTCCGGGTCCCTGTGATCTGCCGAACGCCCCGCCCGACCCGCCGCGTGCTATCGCGCTGATCTCGTCGTCGCCGTCGGCCTCGTCGTCGAAGCTCTTGACGAAGCTCTCGTACACGGCGGCGGTCTCGGCGGCCNTGCTATCGCGCTGATCTCGTCGTCGCCGTCGGCCTCGTCGTCGAAGCTCTTGACGAAGCTCTCGTACACGGCGGCGGTCTCGGCGGCCTCTCGCTTGCGCTTCGCCTCGCGGTCGGCTCGCTCCTTGTCGAACGCGGACTGCTTGTGCGCCTTGGAGAGCTTGGCCTCGACGTCGGGGAAGGAGTCGGCGACTTTCTTGTTGGAGGACATGTTCAACGATGTTGCCGGGCTTGCGCGGAGAGCGAGTGTGCCATGCAGGACAGTGTCGCTCCTGCTCAACTGTTGGACCTCGGGGGGAAGAGACCCGTCGGATCAGTCGTCGCTTGTGTAGCTTTCGAGCTAGCCCCGGCTCACTGATCGATCACTTCCAAGGACATAAAGCTGTAGGTCGCTGGGCAAGGGGCATGACGTGTGGCTTGGGTTTGTGTATTGCGCCTTGCCCTGCCTACTGTCAGGCATGAATTGGTAGGTCGTCGTGGTAAGAAGCTGAAGGTCGCGCTTGTATCTAATCAAACCATTCGAGGTCGTTCCCAAGCTGCAGCTTCGCTTCAGTCAGATCCATGCAAGGGCCGGCTTCCCGCAAGACAGAAGGTCCGTGCTCTGACAGCGCTTGTACCGGACAATTTTGACGGCCAACTCCTCTTGTCAACTCGATATAGAAAACATTGATGTAATTGAGCATCTTACGGAAGATTCATACATGAGTGCTATCTATTATGAGATTGGATCCGTCATCCTTGCTATGTGGTTGATATGAGAAGAATCCATGCTGCAAACTGTTGAAGGGTCCCAAGTACAGTAGGCCGATTACAGCTATTATAGCCGATGCATTCTGGAGACCACCGCTCAAGCCAGGATCATGATATATCAGACATAATCAATGGTCAACGGGAGTTGGTTACATGCATTCAGAAAATACTGGGGTTTCAACACCCATTGCAGCGCCTTTTGGACATGCCATGGGGTGTCAGTGGACCGCAGCTAGAGGATGGAAGCGCAAAACGCCGCATCTGATTCGACGTTGGCAGATCCGATATCGTCCTGAATTAGCCTGCTTTATCTAAGAGGGAAAAACGAACGATTTTTTGAACATGTCCCCAGCCATGGACGACGTACACTTCCTTGTCTCTGGTTATCATCGGGGGAATAGATCGTTATAGACTTGACGAGAAGCTAATTAAACGGGTCTTGCTTAGTATATATCATCTCGTCCTTCCCATTGACACTGCAGAGTATAAGCCTGCTCTCATGAAACCTTGATACTGCTCGCTGAATTCTCGTTGATACACCCTGCTTATACTTTTGATATTCGGCCTGACGAGGACGAACAAAACTAAGAAGAAAAGAGAAAGGTGGTAACCGGCGTGATCATGGCAGGCCCGTCTCCCTTTACACCGCCATCGTCCGTCCTCATCGTCGGCTCGGGCGTCTTCGGCCTGTCGACGGCCTACGCCCTGACCAAGCGCCCGGCGTGGTCCGCGACGCAGATCACGGTGCTGGACCGGGCCTACGAGGCCGGGCGGCCGTCCTCTAGCCAGTTCCCGTCCGAGGACGCCAGCAGCATGGACTCGTCGCGCATCGTGCGCGCCGACTACGCGGACCGCGCGTACGCCGTGCTGGCCGCCGCCGCGCAGACCGAGTGGCGCAAGCCCGGCCCAAACTCGTGGGGCGGCGAGGGCCGGTACGCCGAGACTGGCTTCGTCATCTGCGCCGACAAGGGCCCCGAGGTCCTGGCCGACGGCGTCACCAAGACGGGTCTGGGCTATGCGAAGGGCGCCTACGTCAACGCCCTCGAGGCCGTCGAGCGCGAGGGCTTGCCCCGGGACGCCGTCGTCGAGCTGGACTCGCCCGACAAGATCGCCCTGGCGAGCGGCACGGGCGCCACCTTTGGCGACTGGGGGTACCTCAACAAGCGGAGCGGCTGGGCCAACGCGGAGAAGAGCATGGCCTGGCTGTACGACCGCGTCGTGGAGACGGGGCGGGTCAGGTTCGTGGGCGCCACGGTCGACCGGCTCGAGGTCGACGGCGGCAAGCGGGTCACGGGCGCGAGGCTCCGAGACGGCACGACGCTGCGGGCCGAGCTCGTCGTCGTGGCCGCCGGCGCCTGGACGCCGAGCCTCGTGGACCTCCGGGGCCAGGCCGTGGCGACGGGGCAGTGCCTCGCGTACACGCCCATCGACGACCGCGAGCAGGAGAGGCTGGCCAACGTGCCCGTCCTGATGAACATGACGCAGTCGACGTTCATGATCACGCCGAGCAACAACGTGGTCAAGATCGGCCGCCACGCCTACGGCTACATGAACCCCAAGAAAGTCAACACGGCGCTGGTGGTGCCGGCACAGGCGGGCGGCGACAAGTTCCCAGAGATCACCGTCTCGCAGCCGTACACGCACGTGGACGACGCCAAGATCTGGATCCCGGCCGAGGGCGAGCGCGACCTGCGGACGGGACTGCGGAGGATGGTGCCGTGGCCGGAGATCAAGGACCGGCCGTGGACGCACAGCCGCATCTGCTGGTACACGGACACGGCGACGGGCGACTTCATCATCACATACCACCCGCACTGGGACGGCCTGTTCGTCGCCACGGGCGGCAGCGGGCATGGGTTCAAGTTCCTCCCGGTGCTGGGCGAGAACATTGCCGACACCATCGAGAACAACTACCCTGCCGACTTCAAGGACAAGTGGAGCTGGAAGGAGCCAAAGGACATTGAGAAGCAAATCATCACCGAGGACGGCAGCCGAGGCGGCAAGGTAGGGCTAATCCTCATGAACGAACTTCAAAAGAACGGCTCTCGCCTATAAACGCCGAGGACTAGGCGTGTTTTTGGTTTCCAAGACGAAGACGAGAAGCCAAAGAACAACCCAAAAAGTCCATGTGACCACGACTTTTACGATTTGGATCAAAATCATGTGATGAGCGATTTGATAGCCATGCCTGGGTGTTGTCTCTTCCTCCATACAAAAGTCTCGGCACATCTTTGCATATCAGAGTCTCAGATGAGAACGATAGAAACTTTCTACAGCTTTGAAAGACCGTATGCTATATAGATAAGCAACTCTTCGAATCATGTGTCTGTTATCCTTGGTCATAAACAGATGTCCAAGGTGTATCAAAAGTGAGACCGGTCATCAGGCTTCAAATCGCATCCCTGGCTTAGCAAGACAATGGAATCCAGGAAGGAATGCTCACGAGTTTTCTGTAGTGTATTCTTGCTCAAAGACACATGCCATGACAAATCTACTGATCCATTGTCGATGACTACCATTTCCCTTCCCTTTTCCTACTTCCATCAAGTCACAAAGACAACAGAGCTTGATTGCAAATCACATGTCTGCCTTCCCTATGGCAACTTATGGATCCCGCAAACCAGCACAGCGAGCACACCTTTCAGAACAATCTTCAGCCAACGTTCTCAATCAGCTCCAGCAGTGAATCAATCGACCACACTTTTCTTACGCACTCTACATTTACGAAAGAACCATCAGAAAGCAAGTGTTCACCAGTTTCGAGGAAAAGAAGTCATTGTGTCCGCAATGGTGATGTATTCAGGCAGTGAAGCCAACACTACTGCAGCTTACTTTTTTCAGTTTTCTGGCTGGGCCAGCTACGGAAACCATTGGCGAGTGCATAGAACGTGTCCATGCCAGCTCATAATTGTCTAAATGCAACCGCCAGGGGCCAGGCATTCCAGCCGGGACGTCCACCAGTACGAGTATTTCACCTCTGACTCAGTGTGTGCCTTCCGTTACTAACTGCTGCTTCCCTCTCTTCCATACGCCGCTTGATCCTCTTTTCGGTTGGTATATTGCCACTTCTACCACCTCAAAAGGCGTGGCCGTCTTTCTGTTTGTTGGTTTACATCACCTTCTTCTGAATTAAAGCGATACCATTGAGAAGCGCATGTGCTGTCAATGATGTATGCGCGAGTCAATCTATGTGGACTGCAGACCAAAGATGTTTTTCTGGTCCAGTCCGAAAATCCAGCCGCCATGCCAAATAAACGCCGTTGCGATGCAGAAACGTGAAATATACATAAGACACGGGGGCCTCAAGCACCAGGTTGTGTCAGGACACTGGTGATGAGGTTGTGTCTCGGGGGAATTCGTGAAATCGTGATTGGTGATCGAACTCTTCTTACAAGCACTTTGGAGGTCGGAAAGTGCAGGAGTGGGTATTTGCAAGGCTTAAACCTTGCGGAAATCTTGCAGGACGGGGTACATCATCTCGAAGGCTTGGTAAATTTCCTGGGACATGTTAGTCGTGGTTGACAGCTGGGAGACGACAGCCACTACATACCTCTCGAACTTTAGCACCCGTCAGGACAATCTTGCCAGAGACGAAGATGAGCAAGACCACCTTGGGCTTGATCATACGGTAGATAAGACCAGGGAACAACTCGGGCTCGTAAGAGCTGAAGTTGTGGTGGCGCGAGGCCAGACCCTCAAGACGAATGGGGAACTTGATGTCGCAACTGCCAACAATGTTCTGGATTTTGAAATCCGTGAACTTGGCGTTGAATCCGAGCTTCTGAATGATACGAGCGTACTTGCGCGAGGCAAGCTTGCTGTCATCCTCAGACTTGGCACCAGTGACGACCATCTTGCCAGAGGCAAAGATCAAGGCCGTGGTCTTGGGCTCACGAATACGCATAATGACGGCAGCGAAACGCTGAACGCGCACACGTTAGCGCGGTTTGATGAAGCAGAGCGGGGTGGTAGTGAAGGACCCCGCGATGCGACAACTTACCTTGGGGTTGTACTCGGCGTTGCGAGCGTGCAAGGCAATGGTCTTCAGATCCAAGCGGCAGTCAAGATTGACGGTGGCCACAATGTTCCTTGACAATGCATGTGAGCACAAGATAGAACAAGGAGAAGAAGTTCTCATCAAGGTAATACATACTGAAGGGTAGGCGTCAAACCACTACCACCTTGAGTCGCAGCAGGAGTAGCGGCAGGCGTGGCAGGAGTCACTCCAGCACCGTTGGGGGCGCCGACAGGCTGACCGTTCGCAGGTCGCTTGGCAGGGTCGCTTGCGGGAGGAGTGAGCTCATGCGCACCGCCAGGGAACGACAGCGAGCCTGGGGCAGTGAAGGCCATGGCCTGCGCGGCAGTAGCGGGGTGAGTCTGAATACCCTCCATGATGAATGTCTTGGACGAATCACACTTGGTATTGAACCGAAGAGTGAGCAGATCTGGTGGTACAATTAGATCGGGTCCTTGTCAAGAAGTCGAATGATCCAAAATGCAGGAACGTGGAATGGAAAACGTGGGCAGGCGTGAAGCTAGTGTGCAGCTCCAGCTGAAATAGAAAAAGGCTGGAGAGGCCAGAAAATCTGCCGATTGTTCTGATCGTAACGCGACCAGTCCAACGCGCGCAACAGGAAGCTTGGTGATGGCGGGGCAGTGAACGGGTGCTGCAGCGGCTGAGGCGGGGTACTGGGCAACAGCCATCTGAACGACCACGCCCGCCGGCAATGCTTACGGTGAAGAGACAATAGCAGGTGGTTCACTGGGAGATGGGATTGTACGTCGCGGTGTGAACGAGACAAGGAAAAAAGGTTGCCTTACCAAAGGGCGTGCAGGAGATGAACAAGTAAATGTCTCCCCAACACAGCTGAAGCTGCTCGGCCTGATGGATAGCTGATGGGTTGGTTGATAGCAAGTATCAGACCACGATGGCACACACGTTGTTTGATAATACGAGGGCGCGAGGTAGGTCGAAAAGAACGCTGACGATGTCGTCGAGGTATCGGGTTTGATGCGATGCGACAATGACGGCGGCAGCGACTCGAATCGGTTCCTTCCCTCACGTTGGTTTCTTTAATTCTTGGGTCTTGTCTACGGGAGCGGAAATCTTCTTGGCAGCACGGCACCGTGACCTGTGCGACAGCGAGACGTGCGAAGATTTGTGGGGGAGAGAGACGAGAGAAGACGCGGTCGGTCTCTGCGAATGCTCGAGTCTAAATGTCGGAGCGACGACAATGGAGGTGGAGTCGGCAAGACTGGGAACGGCTTCTCTAGAACAGGGAAGGGTCGGAGGCAGGTCTTTGTCGATTGTCCTTGCCAGAAGCTTGAGTGAAGACGAGCGCAGGTTGGGAAGAATTAACGAATGCAAAGGTGTGTGACGTCAGTGACGATGGTGGCTTTGTTGTCTGTGATGAACAAAATCGCCGGATGCGTGCACAACTGCCGGTCACCACGGTGAATTAAAAAAGTGGAGAAGGTGTGAAGAGGCTTCTTTTTTCTTGAGAGGGCAGGTGACAAATAAAAAGGCCAGACGTATTGGCGGGTTGGCAGCTGGCAATACGTGAGGCTATGGTTGGTCGGGGAATCCGCGCAGGAAGTTCGAAATTTTTGGAAATGAGGGGGAGTGCTGGCTTCTTATAATTCTCGGAGGCAAGGACCGCCGCCAGCCGTGCGCTACAATTCTAAGGCAGCCACGCCCCCCTCGTGTGGCGGGAGCCCATAAATTTGAGCCAATCCTGCCATGTGCGTGAGCGCGCTAGTCTAGCGTCGGCCAATGAGACCTCGGCATCGGTCCCCTATCTGCTCCTAATTTGTTTTTCTCTTCCTTGCATCGCTGTACCCAAACGTTCCGACAAGTCTCGCCGCGTTGCTAGGCTCCCCCCTTCCACTGTACGACACATGCCAGTCGTTTTCCCTGCCCTGGAGGGGGTCCGTCCAGTCCAGTCCATTGGGAGCCCAGTCAGTCAAACCAGTCCGCCCAGGCCACTGCTCAGCGCAAAAGTGCCCTCAAACGACCAAGAACATGCATGGCATGGCAGCATGCCATGTCCATCCGTTGCCCTAGCCACTTACCTGTGGGCTACGCGGATACGCAATCGTCGCGGCCGCCTGTTTGTGCATGCATCCTGACGTGCTGGCTGCGAGCGGGCGACTGGTGAATGATGATTGCTCGTGTGCCTGTCTGCCTCGGCATCACAAGAGAGGGGAGGGGAAAGAGAAAAAGGGTCATGAAGAGAAAGAGTTTTTACGAGAATCGCCCACCACCGCCGACAGGACCGAAGTACGGACTGAATCGCTCGGCATCACGACTCGTTTGGCGCCGGCGTGGTCGAAGTGGTTCTTCTCTCTGGTGGTGGTTGACCAAGCAAGTGCCGGGTTAGAGAGAAGTGTATGTGTGGGAAGTTGGGAGGAGAAGAAAAGGTTTGAAATGGGACTCGTCGAGGGCGACCTTGTTTCTTTGGTGCCATTCCAGCGCGCACTGTGGCTAATCACATAGCCAAAAGTCCGGTGCTGCCGCCTGAAGCCAATCAAGGGCAAACTTCTCGGATGGATCCAAGAGAGCGCATCCGCTGAAACAAGTTGCCCCCTCCATCTCCTTTTTTTCTTTTTTTTTCTTGCTTCCTCTTTTCGGCTAATGCCTGGAAAGTCTCTGCTACAGCGGCCTCCTTGGCTTTTCTTCGGTTCTGAAAAGTCCCAAACGCACAAAAGACACCTCTTGTCACATCGCATCGCCTCGCATTGTCATATCATTATCACCATCTTCCCGTGCTCAGATGGGCAGATGCAACCCTGCGAAACGAGACAAGATGACTGCGGCGAGCGACACACGGTCTTTTGACTTCTCCTGTGTTTGTTTTGCTTGTCCGTGTGTTGGTTGATTGTAGGTGTACAACTTTTTTGCGTTGCGACGAGCAATTTCCACAATTCCGCGCCGCGCCTCTTGTCAAAACATATTTGACAGAAAAAAAAAGTGTGCTCGAGGCTAGAGGCGGCCTGATAGGGTTCTTTTGCTTTCTTTCCCCGTCATTCCGTTACCCCCGGAAAGGCCCTTGTTCTCATCATCTCCGAGATACATGAAAACGACTTTCATTGCAGCACAACAGCATCGCGTTCTTTCTGTTTCCTTCTCACTCCATCACTTTAAGAGTTCTTAATTTTCATTATCTTGCAGAGCCTCTTCCTCGGCAAAAGGATCGCCATTCAGACAAGCCTCCCACGATGTCGGTCGTTTGGTCGACGTGTCTTCTCTGACGCACCCGCAGTACTATTGGTTTCTGACAGGTTCTTCCACATCCACTGGTTTTCGCCCGTCTGCCATCTGGACCAGCAAGATGCTAGGTCTTGACTGGCTCGACCCTCTCCATGATCCATCACTGCCAGTGTCTCGAATGGCCCGACAAGTCGCGGGTGGGTACTCGTAAGCAAGGTTTCATCATGACCGGCAATCAGCTCATTTCCCTTGGAGCAACACCCCTGTCGGAAACCTTGGGGGGGATAATTTTTTTCTCTCGCGCCTGTTTTCGGCAGACCAAACGACCCAGCCTCGCTCAGCCATCCGTTGTGAAGCGTCGCAGTTCTCTTTTTTATGACTCACGCGCGATGGTAACCACAAACATGTCGCATTCCATAGCCTTCTTTCTGTCGCACATCCAAAGTCAGCCGACGTGGCCTTACCAACTCAAAATCCTGTACGGGTCGTCATGGGCAAAACAAAAACACGCATACAGAAGATCACATCGTCGTCTCTGCTGCTGTTTGTCTAGATCTTCTTGTTCCTTTGAGGCCATGTATGATTTGATTGAGGACCGGCGCCGACAAAGTGTCGCGTCGCACCAGACTGGCAATTTTTCGTGTTGGTCTCAATATCGTCGCGACAGGAATGGGCGCATTGACCCTAGACAAGCGCTGGTTGCTCCATCAATGCAGGCGGGCTGACCAGACGCAAGTTGCAGGGAGGTCCGATCGGAATTAAGCAAGTATCTCTGCGTAGCCAGTGCCCATGGCACTGTACTCCGCATCGTCTCGAAATCCGCTGCGAGTCAGCCCGACAAGCCTCGTGATTGGCCAGGAAGCCTGCGATAAGTAAACCTGCTAAGGATGACGACAATCTATACTAAACTGCATACTGGCCTAGCATTATGCAGTCGTAAGGAGTTGAGGCTCTTTGCCTTTGAAGCTTCCTTTACTGGCCGACAACGGCATAACTCTGTATACTCTTTGAGCATCACGAGAGTCGAAAAAATCTGGCCGATGATGTCATACTATACGTGATGCACAGCACACATACCTTATTCGCATGTTGCCGTGTTTGCACGGGAAACAGCTTGTTGTGTTGGTAAGCCATGCACATTGGGTGGTTCGTTCATTCCAATCCCATGCGGCGCAGCAGTAGTAACACATCCAGACTCTCACCAAACTGATAGTTATATTCTGATCCACGACGAAGTGACTGTAGTTGCATGTAAATTAATCTTATGATCTGCATGTGTCCGTGGTAATACCTTGAGACGTGAATCTCGGTTGTTATTAAGGTTGATGTTTTGATATATCAACATGGCCATTACAGAAATGATACGTGGTTTGCATCACAAACCTAGTGTTAATCTCCAAGTGTATTCTCCAGCATGCTTCTTATGCTTCTCGCAGTCATTTTCTTATAAATAATAGAAGCAAAGCCGACCACAACCAGTGCAGATATAACGATCTTACAATATTATAGGGCGCACTTGAAGTGAGCAACAAGCAAGTGAGCAACAAACAGTGATCATGGAACGGAAGACTGCATCACAGACTTCACAGTCTCTGCATTGCTCAACATCTTGGTGCGATGCACTCTATCATGGTCTGCCCGGGCATATAGTGAACCATGAGGACCACGAGACTCCGCCTGAGAGACAAACTCATGTGTTTTGTCATGCGAGTCGGATTTGTGTCAACACGATCTCGAGTGCGCCGTCGATGGGGACCAAAGTTTTGTTGTTCGGCGGTTAATAGTGTGAATCCGCGCATGGAAATTAGATATTCCAACTTGGGCAACGAAATCAGATGGATCAAGTTTATACTCCATTTCGTCCTGTATAAGTGGCAGCTACGAATATTCAGCCCTAGCCGAGACGGACGTGGCTTGCATTGGACATTTGGCCGACATGGCCACGGCCCGAATACCTCACTGCACGTTGGTTTGATCATAGATGCTCGCAGCTGTAGGCCTACTCAAGAATTGTAAGTCTTGACATGGCCAGGAGCTTGACCGTCATTTTGTTCCATGTCTCGCGATCCAGAGCAATCTGGCTCCTGGCTCGATATTTGCTTTGGTGCTCCAGTTGCGAGCATGGTCTGGATCTTGGCGCTGTGTCTGTGTCGATACGCGGAAGGGATATACTTCTCGGGACAATAGCAGTGAAGCCTGTGGTCAAATTCAATCTACCGCGAGAGTCAAGAGTGAACATCGCAGCCATATGCTTCGAGCCGTAGAGCTTGGTTCGACGACACGGTCAGATGGTGGCCAAAGGCACTTGTGACAACCCGAACTTTCCAGAGCCTGGCGATAATCACCGTAACCAATCAAAACAGTTGTAGTAAATATAATGTTTCCTCCGTGGCCTTTCTTCTTCATCGAGTGAACACTTTACCTCTTCTTGCCGTGTTATTGATGACAAAGATCGTGGGATTCGTTTTTAAAACGACTGCCACGCGCTCATGATAGCCTAGCTGTTGCAGCTTCAACAATTTCAGTTCAACTTTCGGATAAGAGGAACAGATTGGATGACAAGATCAGGTTGAGAAATACCCGGCTGCGATCATGATCACGGGACAGCATGGCTCCTTGACCGGCATTCACGACTACACAGAACCAACCCAAATGAGAAAGCCATGGCATTGGTAAGTTTTCACTACAAACCATACAGACAGAACATCGTTCGAAATGGCTTCTAGCGCCGGAAACGCATCTAGTTAATGCTTGCCTGCAACTACCGGTATTAGACAGTACAGAGGTGCATCGTTAGTGAGATGCACACTTGTCTCCATTTCCTATTGAGAGATACGTATAGAGACGGCGGAGTGGCAATGTGTGTGTAAGTTCAATCTGGCGTGGTAGAACACACGATGCTGGGCGTAGATTCGATCTCGCATATGAGAAGTCATATCTCTTGGCACGCCATGGTAGCGTGGCATCGATACTGCATGCTGATGCCAGTCCTAGTTGATATGGTGATTGTTAAGAACTCTGAACGGAAATACTGCAGTTGTCGTCGATGAGGTTTCGTACAAATTTGAGTTAGAGATGCGCAGACTTCAGTTCCCACAATCAAGAGCAGCGGGCAGACGCTATATTTGTGGGCAGTAGCATGTTAGGTTGTTAGAGTAGCAAGTTGGCCGGACCTTGTTGGAAACCCTTTCGCAAGAATCGCCGTTGGTTGACATTGCGATGGTGAAGCCTCTGCCTGTCGGTGTCTTCAGACTCCGAATCACCAGTATTTGAGTTCTCTAGGTAGACGTGCTTTGGACTTGGAGTGATATTGCTTAATTTAGGTCATGTCGGAAGGCTTGAACTCGCCTACAGTCGAGGGAGGAGGCAGTGCAAGAACCTCAAACGGCGAGCGCATGGAAGTCCTCCGGGCTTATATCCCTTTCGGTGGAGATCCGGTGCTGCATTGACAGCCAGAGCCGGCCGGGAAGGTGGAGTTGCGAAGCAGCCCAGGGGCCCGGAGTCCAGGAGTGAGAACTCGTGAGAATTCAGGATGTTTCTGCTCCCTGGTCATCGGCCCTCGTCGCCCAATATAGCTGGATTGGGACATGATTTGGGACCTCGAAAAGAGCTGCCCTGTCAGCGTCCTCGGATATTCCGTTTGATTTACTTGAGGACAAAGTAATTGACACGAAATCAAGAGAACATCCAATATCGTGTCACCTAGTATTCGAGCCTCTCAAGGTGACTTCTAGACTAGTGCCCAGTGATCATATCGTCCGAGCTATTTTGATAATTCAGGTTAGGTCGGTTACACACTGCATATGTTTGTGCAAGTGCAGTACCTAGATCGTGATTCTTCAAGGCCCAGACTCGCCGCTTGAGTTTGAGGTGGATTTGTATCGTAAAAGAAGACATATATATTTGGGTCCAGAATGGTGGATGTACTCTCGTCCCGGCTTTTCGACAAATGGCACCTTGGCCATGCAGACCACGATGGAGTCAAGAACGCATCGATGAATTTAAACCTTTGGAGTGTGAATCGAGAATGGGGTTCCGGGGGTTTGGAGGACATGCCCCACGGACTATACCTACCAGGGGATTATACCATGTCTCTCGCTTGTGGTACAGTACTAGAATCAGCTCAGCGGGATCTAGTTTCTAGCTCCCAAAGACCAGCGCTAATTGACACGGCATCTCAAGAGCCATGATCGTCCTTCTTCTTGGCATCTTATGGTTATTGATAACTCTCTCTGGCATCTCGTCCAGTTATAACAAATGGCGCGGCTATCATCTATTCTTTTCAGTTGATTAACTCCACCGACGTGGTAGCAGCGATGCCGCGGTCAGACGGCGACACCGTTGGCGAGCCAGCGCTAAGCTAGAGCGTGGCTGGTCTTTCAATCACTTTGGCGTTGGAAACCGGAATGAAGCCTTCCATGAAACAACGACTACTCGCATCAGAGCCTCGTCCAATGATGTGACATATTCTTGGCGGTGCACTTCCAGGTCGGGCGCTCACTGCTGTCATCTGAAAACACTTTGGGCTTGGTCCTCGCTCTCCTTCTCTTCACATGTGGGCAGTCATGTTTCTTCTCTTCCTGGATCAGTGATCGCAACATGCGACTCTACCGACGATCCTCAGCGGCAGTTGGCACGCGAATGCACGCGCGCGGGGGAGGAACCGGGGGCGTTGTGGTTGGAGGGTTCGTTCGGTGGGTGGTCCTCGGTGGTCTTGCTCGCTTCGCTTCATGAGCGGTGCATGTTTGATCCCGAAGTGGTCCACGTTTGATCTCCGGTTTGAGACGCCTGCCCATCGGTGCCATCCCCCATACTATGATGGCATCATGGAGCCTCTCTCTTCTTCTTCTCTCTGAGATCGACGGACAGTCTGATCTCTAAAAATAAAATGGTTCTTTTTTCTTGGCAATGGTGCGGAGATCACCAAACCAAACCACGTTTTGCTTATTGCTCTCTTGGGGACCCCCCGGTCGCTATCCCAAGCTTCCCAAGAGGATTACTGACCCCGACCAAACCCCAGCCTAAGCAGCTGTTCCACCTTCACGACTCCACTTGTATGATCTACTCTAGAGGGCATCTTATAACACAGCTTCCGCGTTTCGAGAAATGCCCGCAGCGCCTTGTCATTGGCCAGACCGACAGCAGAGCCGCACGCTTGGAGGGACCCATGAGCGATCGCAACCTCCGATATCACCGCTCATCAAGCATATTCCCTTGGGCTTTCTGGATTAGGACATGGTTTACCGCCGGGTGAATGCCAAGACATCCCCCGAGATTCGAATGCCGGTCCCATTGCAAACTCAAAATCTCTTGGTCTGGACAGAACAGTCCAGAGAGCATGTATGGAAGCGAATGTGACACCCCTTGTGATCAGCACGCGATGTTTCCTGAATGATCTGAGGCTCTGGCGGTCTCGAACGGCCATAAATACTATACTCTCCCAGGTGCCGTTCTAACCGTCCTTTTTTTGCTCTTCACGCTCACCATCTGCCTTTTCTGTAATCAGCCGTTTCCTTAAGTTCTTTCATACAGAGGTAAGCAAACACAATACCCGAACCCAAGAACATCATGAGATGGTGACGGGACTAACAACAAGATACAGCTGGGCTCGTTTTTTTATTCTCTTCTTCGGCAACGCTCATTCCCTCCTATTGCCCCATTCGTGGCCGGTCTTTTCTCCATTCAGGTCGTTTTCAAACTTCAATCGTCATCATGAAGAACTTCGGCGCTGCTTTGATGCTGCTGGCAGCCTCTGCCAACCTGGTCGTGTCTCTCCCAGCCGTGGCTGTACGCGACGAGGATGTGGTAGCCCGCATGGCATATGAGCCCCGTAAGCAGGACACTCCAATCGTTATCAGAACAGCACATGGCGATACTAATATTCATGAAAAGACGCTGCTGCTAGAGCTGTCCCCAACTATGGCCTAGAACTTCTGCCCCGTCAAGGCAAGGGCAAGGGCGGCAAAGGAAAGGGAGGTGGTGGTGCTGCCAATGCTGCCGCGAACGCTGCCAATGCTGGAAATGCTGGCAACGCTGTAAGTCAACACCATTTCTTGTGTCATCGATCTTATCATATATATGACCGTTGATCGCTGACTATGATTACAGAACGCCAATGCCAACAACGCCAACGCCAACGCAAACAACGCAAATGCTGCGAATGCCAACACCGCCAACACTGCGGCCACTGCGAACACTGCGAATGCCGCCACAGCAGCAACTGCAGGCAAGGCAGCAAAGAAGGGCAAGGTAAGGAGACATGTCACATCATAGCAATCACGATCTGGTACTGACTCACGGATATAGAAGGGAGCCGCCGCCGCAGCTGCCGCCAGCTCGAGCGCTGCCGCCGCGAACGCCGCCGCCGCAACTGATAGCGTAGCCTCCGCCGCATCCTCGGCCGCAGCCACCGATGCCAGTGCGAGACGCCGCCGCAGCATGGCCCGGGCCTTCAGGGTTGCTGAGCCGCTCGAGGCCAGGAAGAAGAACAAGGATGCCGCCGCCAGCAGCGATGCTGCCACTGCCACTGATGCCGCAGCTGCGGATGCGGCTGCCACCGATGCTGCTGCCACGGCTACCGACGCTGCTACCGCGACCAACGGCACAGCTACCGCAGGTGATGCCAAGGCTTCCAAGAAGGCCGCAAAGGCCGCCGCCAAGGCATCCAAGGCCGCCGCCAAAGCTGCCGCTGCCACGGACGCCGCCGCCGCCGATACTGCCGCAACTGCTACCGACGCGGCTGCTGCGAACGGAACGGCCACCGATACGGCCGCTGACGCCAAGGCCTCCAAGAAGGCTGCAAAGGCTGCTGCCAAGGCTACAAAGGCTGCTGCTAAGGCAGCAAAGGCCTCAGACGCTGCGACTGCTGATGCTGCCACTGCTGCCACGGCCGACGCTGCTGCCGCGAACGGAACTGCCACCGACACGGCAGCTGACGCCAAGGCCTCCAAGAAGGCCGCAAAGGCTGCTGCCAAGGCCGCAAAGGCCTCGGACGCCGCTACCGCTGATGCCGCTGCCGCGAACGGAACGGCCACCGACACGGCAGCTGACGCCAAGGCCTCCAAGAAGGCCGCAAAGGCTGCTGCCAAGGCCGCAAAGGCCTCGGACGCCGCTACCGCTGATGCCGCTGCCGCGAACGGAACGGCCACCGACACGGCAGCTGACGCCAAGGCCTCCAAAAAGGCCGCAAAGGCTGCTGCCAAGGCCGCAAAGGCCTCGGACGCCGCTACCGCTGATACCGCTGCCGCTAACGGAACGGCCACCGACACGGCAGCTGACGCCAAGGCCTCCAAAAAGGCCGCAAAGGCTGCTGCCAAGGCCGCAAAGGCCTCGGACGCCGCTACCGCTGATACCGCTGCCGCTAACGGAACGGCCACCGACACGGGAAAGAAGGCCGGCAAGAAGGCCAAGGGTGCCGCCGCGGCCGCCGCCAGCAACTCCACCGCCGACGCCACCGGTAGCGCCGACCAAGCCGCCGCCGCCGACCAGTCCGGAGCCGCCAGCCAGGCCTCGGGCGGCGATGCGCTTTCCTCTCTCATCGGCCAGCTCACCGGTAGCGGCGGCGCTGCCGACCAGGCCTCGGGTGGCGATGCCCTCTCGTCCCTCCTCGGCGGACTTACCGGCGGCGCCAACAGCGACGCTGCCGCTGCCGGAGGTGCTACTCAGCAGCAAGGTGCCGCTGCTTCTGGAGCTGGAGGCCTGGGCGACATCCTGTCCGGTCTCGGCATCAACCTCAAGGAGCGCGACGCCGAGGACGACGTCGAGCACGACGAGTAAAGACGTCCTCTGCCATAACTTATGATGTGCCGAGCGGCTTGCTTCGAAATGAAAGGCGGCCCAAATGTTGTCGGTAATGAACTATAGACGCGGCCATATATCGTACAAATCCTACGAGTCGGCGTCGCGGCGTTCCTTTTTGTTTGTTTGATTAGCTCTGGTCACGAATTGATGTCGGGAAGAGCGTGGGTTTGTTGTTCTGCGGGCAGAAAAAAAAAAAAAAAACCAGGGGGGAATGGGACGGGGCCAGCATCTAGCTAGACTAGATCATTGACTGTGTATTTTTTTTCGACTCCAAGGCAATACTGATGGATCACGCATGCCTTCCCTTAGAATGAAAAATAATGAAATTCTTCAGATTAAAATTTGATGTGTCGTGCCTGATTTCGTGCAAGTCGAAGACGATTGGATGTAGTAGTTGCATGTGCTGCTGGGTTGCGTATCGCCACGCTCTAATGACACGGCGAATGGCATGACCCAGTCTTTCATTCAGCATGTCTCTGTAGTTGTACATCGGAAAAGCCTAAACAAACTTAGAAATATATGGATTCTGATGTGACCAATGGCAAAGCTGCTTTGGATAGCAACCATGTTAGACGTCCAACATAGTAGACCAATGAAGGACCATGTACAGAGTATATCATCGGTGTGGTGACATTTGGAATTTGGAATATCTGATACATCTACCCATTCAATCTTGCATGTACAGAAAGAGATATGGCAGAGGCCACAACTCCGATCCGGCGATTGACACCCTCTACCTATGCCATTCCTCAAGCCATCTCGACTCCATATTGGGCAGAAGTGGGCGAGAGTGGTGCAAGAGTGGGTTGAATTCTGTCCCGAACTCCCCCAGGATCAGGGCGCACTAAAACTCGGAATTACTGTCTGGACTCTGGAGTCTGGGGTCGGGTCTTCCTGGTCGTACGGAATACAGACCCGCGGCTTCGGCTCTCCAGGGGAGCGAAGTGCTGGTAATAGGGGCCACTTGATAGGCCAGCTGCCCTCTGGCGCGACCCGCTGATAAGCGGGCCACCCGCCCCAGAGCGGAATACAGTTTTTGTTCGAAAAAGAGCTAAAAGCCTGCCCGGTAAAATCCAATCAGATGGGAAAAAGAACCTCGGGTTCTACCGAGGTCGCAATTGGCAAGCAGCAGCAAAGAGGACGAGCTTTTGATGTCATCGTCTCGTTTGCCCTATTTCGCCTAGGTTAAAGCAACGTCGGTATTGGCTGCATTCTGCACCTGCTGAGTCGCTTGCTTGCTACTATTTGGCGCAGACAGTTTGCTGGTTCATCCAATTCGCTTGTGATTTCGCCCCATGGCGTTGTGTGCATGGTGATCAAGTGTCGAAGCTTTTCCCTTTTCCTTTCTACACATTGAGAACGAGCACCAGAACCGCCCCTCATTTCGACTCTATTCCACGATATACGCCATGTCAACCTCTGCCCCCCTCCAGAGGTGTATGCGCCGCGGCGCCGTACCCGCGCGGTCAGGCTTGGCCGGACGGCTACACAAGTCTACGAGGACGTCTATTGCGGCATCGCAGAAATGGACCAGGCATAGAGCTCCTGCCACCGCGACGGTCGCCAGCCTCCGCCGTGGATTGTCTGCCCGGCCCTTTAGCACATCTAGGACGCTCCGGTTCGCAGACGTTGAAGAGAGCTTCGACCCCAAGTCGGTAGAGCGGGAAAGCGACGAAGTAGATGTTTGTATTGTCGGTGGCGGTACGTCTACGGGCCTCTCCTCCCAGCGCCTTCTTGCTATATCTATTGTGACTCATGCTAATTTCACGTCTGCATCGTACAGGCCCCGCCGGACTGAGCGCCGCCATTCGGCTCAAGCAATTAGCGAACGAGGCCGGCAACGAAGACTTCAGGGTGCTTTTGTTGGAAAAGGCCGGCGAGATTGGCGCACATATTCTGTCTGGTGCTGTGATCCAACCCAGCGGAATCGAAGAGCTGTTCCCCGACTGGCTGGACGAGGAGAACCCGAGCCGATTCGAACATGCCACACCTGCCGGAAATGATAAGATGCGCTTCCTTACCAAGGGCAGTGCCATTCCGCTGCCCACGCCGCCTCAGATGAACAACCACGGCAACTATATCCTCAGTTTGAACCAATTCACGTCATGGCTTGGCGAGCGAGCCGAGGAAGTTGGCGTAGAGGTCTACCCAGGTTTCGCTGCGTCCGAGGTGCTGTACAAGTCCGACGGCTCGGTCCAAGGAGTTGCAACCAATGATCTCGGCCTCGGAAGAGACGGAAAGCCCAAGGACGGCTTTGAGAGGGGCATGGAGTTCCACGCCAAGGTGACCATGTTCGCCGAGGGCTGCCACGGTAGCTTGACCAAGCAGGTCATTAAAAACTTTGACCTCAGGAGAGACAGCCAGAACCAGACCTACGCTCTGGGTATCAAGGAGGTGTGGGAGATTGAGCCGGAAAAGTTCAAGAAGGGCGAGATCAGCCACTCGATGGGCTACCCGCTCCCTGCAGACACCTACGGTGGTGGCTGGATGTACCACTTTGGTGACAACTTGGTCAGCATCGGACTTGTGGTTGCTCTCGATTACTCCAACCCATGGCTGTCGCCATATGGCGAGTTCCAGAAGATGAAGCAGCACCCCATGTACAAGAACGTACTCGAGGGCGGTAAATGCATTTCCTACGGAGCCCGAGCACTTGTCGAGGGTGGTTTCCAGTCGATACCCAAGGTCGCCTTCCCCGGAGGTGCCTTGATTGGAGATTCAGCTGGTTTCGTCAACGTGCCCAAGGTCAAGGGCACTCACAATGCCATGAAGTCCGGTATGCTCGCGGCCGAAGCTGCCTGGGGCGCACTGAAGGATAGCAACGAGGGCTCCGTCTTCTTGTACGACTACGAGGAGTCGCTGCGCAAGTCCAGCATCTGGAAGGAACTCAAGGAGGTGCGGAATATGCGCCCCTCCTTCCATGGCCCTCTTGGAATGTACGGTGGTGTCATGTACTCTGGCCTCGAGGCATTCTTTCTCAAGGGCCGTGTGCCGTGGACCCTGAAGCACAAGACCACCGACCACGATTCGACCAAGCCGGCGGACCAGTGCAAGAAGATTGAATACCCCAAGCCCGACGGAAAGATTTCTTTCGATATCCTCACCAGTGTATCACGGACAGGCACGAATCACGAGGAAGACCAGCCAGTACACCTCCAAGTCAAGGACTGGGACGCGCACACGGAGTCGACATACCCAGACTTCAAGGGTGTCGAGAACCGATTCTGTCCTGCCGGCGTCTACGAGTATGTCGAGGACGAGTCCAAGCCACATGGAGTGAGGTTCCAAATCAACGCGCAAAAGTGAGTCCCCTGCGACAAAGCACAACCAAGCCCTGATGAAGTCGAAGCTAACATGATTGACCCAGCTGCATCCACTGCAAGACTTGCGACATCAAAGCACCAAAGCAGGACATCAACTGGTCAGTACCTCAGGGTGGCGAGGGACCCAAGTACTACATGACATAAGAAAATCAGCCTGCATATGGCATATTTCAACATCATGTCCGTTTCGCAGAATGGCGGGCTCCTGATTGCACGGCTGGGGCGTTATATCGAGGCGTTTCATCGGCTATACCAAAGAACATTACATGGAAGTACTGGTGTTATTTGGAGGCTTGTTATTACACATGTTCAGCAATCAGATGGTTTTCAGACAGGTGATCATGTTTTGTAAATATTAACAAAGTTCATTAAAGTACAGAGAACATCTGACGTTGCACATGTGTCTTGGCTTACTGGCGTACAGCACCTACCTATTTTATGCATAACATAGGCACATCATGACAGGCCACGCTAGTCCACAAGAGAATTAGCCTATTTGTCATTAAATATGTATCCTCTCTCCTATTTATGAAAAAGCGAAAAGTTCCCCGGAATTCCGAGTACACGATTGTGGTGCAGCTTTATTACGGCCTCCAACGCAATTGACAATTGGATTTGACAACTGAATCGAGACGTCAAATCCTTGAGTTAGACGGGACCCGGATTTCCGTGTTCCAAACACTCGACTCAATCCAACGGCCTTTCGCACGCATGATAATGATAACGAATGATGATGAGAATGACGCCAGCATTATGAACACCACTTTGGAGCACCAAAACCGGTGCGGACTCTGTAATAAAACATTTCGACAGAGTGAGTATTTACATAGGAACGACATACCCCTTTTCATCTCTGCGCGTCAAATCTTCAACGGCCGGTGCCCACTTATACGCCGCTGGAGCCAGTCAGTATAGTAGGATTCCAACCTACATGAAGCAAACTATAAACATCCTTCATTGCTCACTGCTCACTCGGCAGACCGTCCCCTTCCCGACGAGGAAACCACCACCACAACAGCGCCGCTGACCATCATCGTGCCTCAGAGTCCTCCCTGATCAGACACGCCAAGAAGTGTACTCTGGAGCCCAAGACGTCGGTCCGGCAGAAGGCATGTAAGGCTTGCACCACGGCCAAGGCCCGATGCGACCTCGCCCGGCCCGCGTGCTCCCGGTGCGCCGGCCGCGGCGCTGCCTGCGTCTACGTCCGCCCGCCGCCGACCCCGGGGCCCAGCCCGGGCTCGATCTGCTCCGACGTCCAGCCGCCGGCGTCGTCCTCCATACCCATGTCGTCGGCGGCCTCGTCGTCGTCGGCCCACGTCTCCCCGTTCCAGCAGCACGGCGTCATGGGGGGCCCGTCCTCGTCCTCGGCGACGTCCCTGTACGACTTCGCCGCCGGCCTGGACCCGACCTCGGCGGGCCACCACCACCACCACCACGGCGCCCTGACGCCCGGCTTCTTCTCGTCGTCCGAGGACGGCCTCGAGATGTCCTCGTTCCTGGACGCCGGGATGGGCTTGGAGCTGTTGCAGACGACGCCCGGCGCGGTGCCGCAGCCCTCGCCGAGCGGGAGCGGCGGTCTCGATGACTGGGCGTCGCAGACCATGGTTAGACCTGGGCCGACGGGAGGAGATGCGGTGTTGAAGCATAGCAGTAAGCATCTCCCCGACTTCCCTCATGACTAGCCGAGTCGGTATCACCATCATGGTAGCATTGCTGATTGCAAACTGTTCCCTAGTGCGCACGATATTCCGCGTCCTCCGCTCCTGGCCGCGCATGCTGGCCAAGGGCTTCCAGCTGCCGCCCATCATCCACCTGCTACAGTTCAAAGAAGGAACGCCGAGACCGTTGGCGAGTTGTATCGCACTGTGCAAGATATGGTCGGGCCAGTGCGACGCCAGCGTCGGCCCGGGGATCGGCGGCGCCGTTACCGAGGAGCTGGAAATTATTCTGAACAAAGTACGCCTCCCTCTCTTCATCATCTCGAATCTCGCGTCTTCGACATTGCAAAGTCCGACTCGTCCGCTGACTGCCAAGTAACTTCTACAGCACAGGACCTACGACCAGCCCACCCTCCTCGCCGCCCTGCAGTCCGTCGTCATCTACGTGCTGCTGCTGATATTCCCGACGCCGTCGCAGACGTCGCAGTCGCTGATCCCGCCGTCGCTGCTGGCGCGCGTCCAGGCGCTGGGCCACCACGTCGCGGCGACGGGCCTGATTCTGCACGAGGAGACGGCGCGGGCCCGCCCCGCCTGGCCCGTCTGGGCCACCGTCGAGGCCAAGCGCCGCTCCATGTGCGCTTTGCATTTAGCCCACTGGGCCTACGCCGTGTACCACGGCCCGCGGGGCGCCCGGTACGACGGCGGCCGCGAGCTCGCGCGCATGCCCGGCCCCGGGGCTAAGTTCCTCTGGAACGCCGCCGACGAGCGCGCATGGGCCGCATTGTACGAGCGCTGGCTCGCGCAGTGGGACGAGGGCCGCGACTTCATGTTTGCCGACTTTGTCGGCATCGACCCCGAGGTCGTCATGAACCGCCGCGCCGAGATCTGGCTCGAGGACGCGGACGAGCTGGGGTTCTTGATGTTGAGTCTGGGTGAGTCGAGTCTCCGTCTCATTTCATCTCTTTACTCTTCCGCCTTTGCCAAAGGCGAGATACAAACAAGACTGCTAACGAATATACAGTGAATGCAACAGAGCGGAACATGTCGCGAGTGGTAGACGAAGTCTAGACGTAGAGATACCCGAGCAAATGTCACTCGCTCCGGCCGAATATAGATTCCAGAAAGATAGATAGCGCCATTAATATTTCCGAAACATTAAAAATTCTCATATACCACAAATAGACAAGGCTATATAATTATGCTTGGGCCATCATGAATTCACTGGGGGCTGTGACGTCCGGTCATTGAACCTTGTCCTGCAAATATCTAGCCAGCTGATCCAGCGCCTTACCCAGATGCGAAATCTTGTGCTTTTCGGCGTCCTCCATCTCGGCAAACGTCTGCCCCGTCGCGAACTCGAAGCAGGCATGCCAGCCGTACCGCAGCGTCCCGCGCGCCGGCACGATCCGCCCTTCGGCGCGGCCCCGGAATAACACGGGCTCATGGCCCGGGTCCCGGCAGTAGCCGAGCGTGGCCACGGCCTGCGCGCTCTTGTCGTCGAAGCCGGCCAGCAGGAGGTGCAGCTTCTCCGGCCCCAGGGCCTCGAGGAAGTACTTGATGTACGGCCCGGGCATTCCGTTCATGGCCGTGAAGCACAGCGCCGTATCATCTACTAGGACTGGTCCACCTACCTACCACCCGGAAAATTCCATGTCAGTGATACAGGACTGCAATGGAGGCCTCCGGTACAAACACGAACCAGCTCCGCCGCTCTTTTGCATTTCGCAATGGTGATTTCCTCGATGCTGCCTTGCAGCTCCGGAATGTCTAATGCTTGGCTTTTGACGTGGAAGCCCCTTGGTTCTAGGATCTCTTTGACGTCGGCCAGTTTGTTGGCGTTGCCGGTGATTAAGCTGATTTCCCTCAGAGCCATGGTTATCGTTGTGGTGGCTCCGATTTCGGAATTATGGGTGTTGTATTTGTTCCGGCGCCAAAAGAGAGTTTTGATGGTAGACTCTGAAATGAAGGATTCAAAACTCTCATGAACTCAAGTGAAATATGGTCGAGGACAATAAAGAGCCTTTTGCGTTTGGAATATACTGCAAGTTTACCTTTGCGATAGTGTCTAGCAGCATTGGGTGAAAACATAGTCGCGTTCCGCACCTGGCGGCGGCCCGCCAACCAGTGCAGATGTTGTATGTTATAGGCGATAAGGTTTACATTTTTGTCTTATACAGTTGACAGTCAAGGTTTTGTGCCTTTGGACTCTGACAAAACCTTTCGGCTTAGCACGAAGCGAGACTTGGAAGTGAAACCCATGCTGTTCTGCTGAACGGATCAATCAGCACAGATAGAGGAAGAGAATACCCAGGTATCAACGAGTGTGTTCTGGGTCTGAGTATTCTTGTGCCTACGGTCGTTCCACAGAGGACTTGAGCGACGCAAACATAACGAAGTAAGATGCAGGAACCCTAGCGCCTCGACAGAGTAGTTCAGCCCATTGTATTGCCTCTGCCTCTCATTTCAGAAATGTGACTTACCGTCAGCGTAAAGGTCGTGATCCCAAGATCATTTGATGGAGTCTCTTAGTCGGTTTTGGGTGGCTGAGGTACTGTAATAGAGTTGTGGTTCTATTGGACATTGCCATGGCACAAGCGGCAAGAGACTTCGGTTTGGTACATTCTGGATTCACAAATGCAGAATGACCAGGCGGAATTGATGTGACATTGCATCCGACGAAACAAGACAAGGAGAAGTGAAGAGAGTGGCAAAGTCCTGTCGCGGCCATCTAAAAGCATCGCCCACCTTCTTGTCTGGCGACTGTCTCTTTGGGATAATCAAGGGAGAGATTCACCAAGCCCTCATATTTTACAAGTCATTTCGACGCCGCATCGATGTACGCACCGTTCGAATATGAATTCCAAGCTCTGGCGGCAAGGAGCGATGTCAACAATTCTACAGCCTTTGGATTCTATACTCAATGCTTCAACGTCCGCAGCGACCTGGAGGCTTTGCGCACTCTACCCGCCCCGTCGTTGGTCTACAGCCCAGAAATCCGCGGAACGTTCACTATTCTGTGGTCATGCACGTTGACAATCATCGCTTGCGTCTACACAGCTTTACATATGAATATACCATACAAAACAGTCGGACAATCATTGTTGACGAGAAAGATTGGATGGGTAATCACGGCACTGCTGGCGCCCGAACTGGCGGTCTATGTCTCGATAGCCCAGTACACACAAGCGAGGCAACTACAGAAAGAGTTGAACGAAGGTCTAAGCAAGAAAAGAAAGGAAATCGAGGATGCTGGGGGAGATCCCTCGCGATACTATAAGTTGCCAAAGGAGGTGAGTGCTTGCCAACTTTTCAGTCCATACGCACTGTACTGACACTAATTGGCAGTCATCAATCGATTTGCGCATGTGCTTCTTCATAGAGATGGGAGGTATCGACGTCTCCATTGAATTTACTCACATGGAATTTCACGAAGAATTCAACATCGAAGAAATCGACACTATCGAGAAACTCGACAAATATATCAGCTATTTCGTGCCGACTATGTCGCCCGTGTCTAAGCAGAAGCATGTCGGTAATTGGAAACCGACAGGACACGCGATAGCTCAACTTTTACACATGGGACACTGGTTACCTCCCGCAATGGAAGTGGTCGAAGACAAGAACAAGCACAATTTCTTTCAAAAAGGCCTGATCCTGCTTCAAGTCAGTTGGTTTGCTTTGCAGTGCATTGTTAGATGGGTGTATGGGTTGCCAGTTTCTTTACTCGAGATTCACACGATGGTACATGTCTTGAGCGCGATGTTGATGTACTGCTTCTGGTTCAAAGTGAGTATCTATATTATATCACCACAACTGCCAACAAAATGCTGATATACCTTGATATCAGAAGCCCATGGATATAGAGGAGCCTACACAAGTCTATGCGTTTGATATTGAAGGGACTGGAGGTGCTCTAGAGTTCAACCTGCATGTTTCGCTGCTGAGCCAAGCGCTTCATTCCTGCTTGGACCACATATCTCTCCGACCGGAAGGCCAGCAAACTGAGACAGACGATGGAGAGGGCACCGCAGAATACAGTTGGAACGATTGCAATCACACCCAAGCCGAGCTACCTAATGACGTGTACACGGCACCACTCCTTCCGAACGGTTATCAAACGCCGCCACAACTCATCATACGCCAGAAAGCGGCGGAAGTTATGACTCAATATGACTTCCTACATCTCTACTATATAGAGAGATTCATAAGTTTCAAATACCCAGAATATGCACTACCTGGACGAAACCACCAGTCTCTGATGGAGATACTTGTGGATATATGCGGACCAGAGTATTGGAAACCACAGGTCACATTCTACCCCGACCACAATCTCAGCTTGTCAGAAGAATGCATAGAAGGAGTGCTACCAACGCTCGCTTGGGTTCGTTGCACTCGAAATCCCAACCGTTACATTTACAGGTTGCAGAAGGCCTATATATTCCTGAACACTGAAGGAACATATATTTGCGGTCGATGGGTCAGATACGACAAGCTCCTTGTGTTCATGTCCTTCCTCTATAGTGTTGCTCATCTTTCTACTTGGAACGCGGCTCCCCGAGACGACACGGCCAGGTTATTCTTCAGGGCGGCATGCATCCTAGCAGCAATCTTCGTGTTGGGCATTTATCTGTTCAACTGCTTGTTGCTATACTATAAACGCAAGCCCACAGAGACTTTTTCTGAACGAAGTCAGAGATGGGACAAAAGATGGTCTATTATCTGGGTACTTTTGCTCTGTGGCAGTATTCCAAGGTTGATCATCACCATTATGTCTTTTACTAGCCTAAGGAGCTCTCCAATCGGGGTTTTCTGGACGCCAGCATGGATTCAGATGATTCCTCATGGATGAGCTAAGGAATATCAAGGCATTGACAAGGCTTTGATGAGTATGCAGTCCACAGATTCATGATGGGTTACTGACTGGACAAAGACACTGCCTTTATACCGTTGCTTTTTGATTTGCGAAGAAAATGCTAACAATACATTATTTTGAAATTCCGTCCATGAACTTTTGCTGGTCTTCCTTCCGTGGAAGCTCAAAGTCATAATGACAGAGAAGCTTTTCATTTGTTACAACTTCTTGTCACTCATACAATCTCCCAAGGCACGTCTTCATCTTGGCTCTCACCCGGGGCATCGCAGTTCGTGACACCATCTACTATAGCCGGGGAGACCAGCTCATGGTACGGGCCTTTCCGACGCACTATGAATGGTAACGCAAGACCGGCGAAGCTGCATATCAGGTCTCCCGACTCGAGATTCGGGTTTCCAGTGCCTATTCGACCCTCGGCCGTCAGGAAAAGTCTCTCTCTTCTCATTAGTGTTGATGGATGAGCGGTAATGTATTCCTCCATCAAATCACAAATCCGGCCCGCTTCACTTTCGGCTTCCATACGGCGCAGGGTCTCGTCAGAGTCCGGGGCATAGAGGGTCTTCAGGCGTAGTATCTCAGCCATCCCGGCCCCAAGATTTACTTTCGAAGCAAACTGTGCCGAACCAGCCGCCGTGAGGAATTTGCGGACCATGTTCGCAACATCGCCAGGCTCGTGTCTTATCAACCAGTGGTGGAAGTCAATAGACTCGCTCACGCATGTGCTTATTCGGCCACAGTCCTTGCCAAACAATTTGAGAACGAGTCCATCGTCACTAAACGACGCCTTGAGAGTATAATTTGACACGGGGCTGCGTTCACGCGCCTCCGTAATCCATCTCGTCGCTCTCTCCATAGTTATGTCGGGTGCAGGGGCCCAGTCGACTGCCCAAGAGGGAATGTCGTATGCCTTCTTGCACGAGCAAGCCGTGTACAGCGGCTCAAGTTTCTGGGTCGCCACGATCAAGCACCTGGTCGCCTCCGTGAAGAGACCCTCCACCGATCGGTCGTAATACACCTCGATGGCACCAAAAGCAGCGGACCATAGATTCCTGAGCGCAAAGACCTTGTCGCGCGGCTCCGCAGTCTTCTTCTCAAGGAAGTCAGGCATGGTCAGACGCAAGAGCTTCGGCCATTCGTCATCAGGCTGGTCCTCCAACTGCAGCATTTCGAAAAACTGACAGTGCAGCCACATGTCTCTCGTTCCGAAATCTCTCTCTTTAATGCCGGCGCCATATCGTAATGGATACGATCGGCCGTTTGAGCATAGGAACCTGGAGGAAAGCTGCGTAAACTGTTGCAGCGTCCACCCCCGTGACCAGTAAGGCGAATCGAATATGGGCAGTATATGTTTGTTTCCTAGAACATGTTAGATAAAAGCGAGAGATGACCACAGCCAATTCAGCAACGTCTCTGCCGGAATGGCCTTGAACACTGATCTGGTACATTTTTCTGCAATCCCTTCCAAGCAGACTCCTCCCCAATAGGCCCGACATACCTTTTTCAATGGCTTTGTATACATGAGGTTCCATCAAACGAAGTAACCATGTCACCCACTGGGTTCTCCCTGTGTAATTCCCTCCAAGTCAAATGGTAATCGGTGAAAGGGCACAGTATTGGCAGTAGCACCAAGCTTCTGAGATTTGGAGGCGCATACCCATCTCCGAGCCATATGAGGACGCTCTTCGCGGTGCGATATATCTCCGCCATCATGGCGACCTGGAGCTTTTTCTCCTTGTTGTCGGACTGGTTGATACATATGGCGTCGACCCATAACCCGACCTTGGCGACGCGCCGGCGACCGAGACGCTTCCTTAGTATCCTAAGCGCCCTTGCGCAGTTTGGCGTCACGAGGAGCGTCTGGACACCACCGGACCCCCCAGCCGAGAGAACGTCCAAGGGCTCGCTTGGATCCTCGCTGTTCCAGGTGTACGACAGAGCTCGTAGCGGGGTGCATCGTCAATGTCGACCTCGACCAGCTCGCAAGTGATCCGCCCATCGTCAGTCTTGCTGGGATGCAACACGATTGAACGTGTGAGTCTGGGGCTCGACAGCTTCGAGTGACAATAAGGTTCCTCCAGACCCATTGAAGTTGTTCCTCGACAAGGCTTCTGCAATGGCAGACTTTGTGACCATCAAAACGTAAAAGGCAGCGCAGACAAAGGACGTGATAAATGATGAAGTTGTTATTGATATATCGCGCGGGGTGACCCCACCTCTGGACACATTTTCTGTGCCGGGTATCAGATCATGCTGGGCATAGCGGTGATTCGATGAGGATTTGGGGGCTGAACATATTCTGAGTGCAGGCTTACCAGTCCGCCGAATTCATCGTCCCGGTACTTCGCTCAAGATATGCACTCACTGTCGTCTTGTACAGGGCGCGAGGCTCCCAACACAGTCTTTCGGTGCTCGTATAGAGACTATGGTCAGGTAAATATTAACTATAATCAAAACATATTATCACTCATTTGTATGATGTCTAGTTGGAGTCGTTAGGGACGCTAAGTTCTTATTATAAAAGGTACATACGGCTTAAGAGATAGCACAAAAGCTTGGCAGTTGAGCTATAGTCGTTACAGTACCGTATAAGAGGGGTGTTCTATTTGATCGAGAAACCAATGACCATGACTCATTTTCTCTTTTGTATTTCTTTCCCCATCTGCTGCAAGTATAAATATGCATAAATATCGTAAACGTGCACAAGTTCGTGTCACTCGATACTTGTTTACACGTGACTGATTATCAACTGAGACAAATCCGATCGGCCGAAGTTGGAATGGGAGAAGGCTGTTGCTTCTGACCGAAGGTCGTATTCGTGGGGGGTCCATGTTTGCTTCTCATCTGACGTCTCCCAACACCGGGGGTTACATTCCCCAGCTGCGCATACCTGCTTGTAGCTGCAACACATCCCACGTTTTGTTCTTGGCGGCTAAATCATCAGCGCATTTACCCTGCACAGTCACTGTTTGCGTCCATGGGCTGGCTTTGCATTCCTCCAGTCGTTCTCCCCGATTCAGCCTCGAGGCCGCTGATTCGATGCGTCCTCTCCTGACCGGATTCTCAACTGACACAACAGCCACCCCGGTGCGCAATGATGTGATTGTGCCTGTGACTGGTCTGCGTACGGAGGCCAGTGGATGCATTTGTTGCTGATGTTCAGGCTTGCGTTGCGTGGGCGAGGCTGATTAGACAAAAGGGCCGCCGAGTTCATCGCCCGGCAGCTGTGGCGGCCTTTCTGACGTGACACAACGAGCCCCCGACTGTGTTTAGGCAACATAACTCATGCAGTTGCCTTGTCATCCTACTATATATGTGTGTTGGCGCCGTAGGCTTTCCTCAATACTGAAACTGGGCTCATTCTCGTTGTCATCGTCTTGATCTACCCAATATCAAGCACTGCAGCATGGCGCTCAACATTGGACAGAGACTTCTGGTATGGGCCTTCAGATTTGTCAATTTCTTCGTGCCTTGGCATAGGCTACCCACGTGGCTGAGTGTGGTCAACCTGCTTGCCCTTCGATATGAGCTCCGCGATCAGAACCTGCACGACACCTATGAAGATGCAGATGAGCAGGGCACCGCCTCGGCTCCCGAGATGCCAGAGACAAAATACTTGTCGGTACGAAACTCGGATGGACTGTTCAACGACCTCAAGCGTCCCAAGATGGGCGCTCGGTGTATGCGCTTCGGCCGCAACGTCCCGCGCCAGTTCACGGCGCCACCCTCAGACGAGATGCTCATGACGCCCAGCCCACGCGTCATTAGTGAGAGGCTCTTGGCGCGAGAGAATGGTACCTTCAAGCCTGCTACTATTGTCAACCTGTTAGCTGCCGCTTGGATCCAGTTCCAAGTTCACGACTGGGCACAGCATTTCAGGAGCGAGAAGAAGTGGAACGTACCATTGCCCGATGGCGACAAGTGGTCTGATGAGGACGGTATGAAGATCCACAAGACCTTGGTCGATGAGCCACAAAGCCAGCAGGACAGGGAGACGCCCGCTTACAAGAACGAAAATACTCACTGGTGGGATGGTTCTCAAATCTACGGATCATCCGAAGAAGCAACTCGGGAGCTACGATCAAAGTCCCAGGATGGCAAGCTGGAAGTCGACCTGAAGGGCGGTGCGACTTTCCTTCCTCGTGGCGCCGACAACATCCCAAAGACTGGATTCAATGAGAACTGGTGGCTCGGCCTCGAGCTGCTTCACACTCTATTTGCGCTCGAGCACAACTCCATCTGCGGCCAACTCAAAGTGACACATCCGACATGGACGAGCGACCAGCTCTTTGACACGGCGCGGCTGATCAACTGCGCTCTCATGGCCAAGATCCACACGGTCGAGTGGACGCCGGCCATCCTCCAGCATCCGACCCTCAAGATCGCCATGAAGGCCAACTGGTGGGGCCTCGCCGGCGAGACGCTGTGGAAGATCGCCGGCCGCATCTCCAAGACCAGCGAAGCCATCAGCGGGATCCCGGGGTCGAGCCCCGAGCAGTACGGCGCGCCCTACTCCCTGACCGAGGAGTTCGTTTCGGTGTACCGGCTCCACTCCCTGATTCCAGACGACGTTGCCTTTTTCAAGGTTCGCAGCGGCGCCCACACGACCACCAAGACGATCAAGAGCGTGGCGTTCGAGGAGGCTCGGTCTCCCTTTGAAAAGGACGACTTGAGCTTTGCCGACGCCTTTTACTCATTTGGCATCAACTACCCCGGCGCCATCACGCACCACAACACGCCCGAGTTCCTCCGCGACCTCTACCTCCCGGACGGCCGACACCTGGACATGGGCACCGTGGACATCCTGCGGGACCGCGAGCGCGGCGTCCCGCGGTACAACGAGTTCCGACGGCTGTTCCACATGGCGCCCGCCAAGACGTTCCTCGAGCTCACGGGCGGCGACGCGGAGCTGGCCGCCGAGGTCGGCGAGGTGTACGGCGGGCAGATCGAGCACGTCGACCTGCTGGTGGGGTGTCTGTGCGAGCCGCTGCCCAAGGGCTTCGGGTTCAGCGACACGGCGTTCCGCGTCTTCATCCTCATGGCGAGCCGGCGGCTCAAGAGCGACCGGTTCATCGCCGGCCAGTGGAACGCCGAGACGTACACCCGCGAGGGGCTCGCCTGGGTGCAGGACAACACCATAGCCGACGTGCTCACGCGCCACTTTCCCGAGCTCCGCCCCGCGCTGAGTGGTGTCGATAATGCGTTTACGCCCTGGGCCAAGATCGGGTCGAGCAAGTTGTATGGTGGAAAGGAGACGAATGCAGTGCCGTTTCCTGAACTCTGACGGACTTGACATTGGGAGTAGAGAGCAGCGAAGTTAGGTAGATATGTGTAGGTCTTCTAAGTTGGGCGCGTAATGAAGTTGAAGTCATTCCAGGGAACCATACGCTTCATCAGTCTGCTGAGGTCCTGAAATACTAGGAAAGTTTCTCAAATTTCGAACTATGCGCTGCATCCCAGAGATCTTCAGAAATCGTTGAAATGCTCGCGGTGTAGTGTGCAGACGCAGACGCAGGTTGCAGCAAAGGCAAATCGGCAAACTATCCTGGCCCAAAAGCCGCCTGGTGGGTTTTGGGCCAGGATAGAGAGTCCGTTCATTGCACTCCCAATTGATCTGGACCAGTGCCTCTTCTCCATAAAAGACACTCTCATGCTTCAGAACGTGGTGTATTTCGACATCGATCACAATCCACTCGTACACAAGAAATCCAAATACCAACGGTGACGGAAACGACCGCTTTAGTCCATTTTCCATCGACATAGACACAAGAGTTGGGGATCTGTATTATGATCCAGAGTAACCACCTTTTCCTCGTACACGAGATAGTATGAGGCATGGCAACTGATGACGAGTGCGACTGACGTTCTGGCCTATGATATTGTATTCTGCGTAACTTCGCAACTGAAACATGATCAAAAGTGCCATACTAGAGCCTGCGCACGGAAGCTGCTCCGAGACTTCGAGTTACAGGTTAGTGTGATACTACCGAGTACGATGATGGCATGCTTACAGAACGTTTCGGCACACAGTTCGAGTGTCAATAATTTTCTATCGCAGACAGAGTCGGACAGCATCCTAACAATGCAGTAGGGTAACTATTCGCGGGCGTGAGCTGGGTTGGGTACGAGATATCTTGCACATCAATTTTCCTCAGATCATCAGTCTTCCATCTGGAGTCTACAGTTGCGGAAAAAAGTGAGACAAAATTGACAAGCAGCAAGAAGAGCCGATATTCTCATCACTTGTGGGCGCTCGGCGGCACAATATGGGAAATAAGTCTCTCGGAAAGCTACCTCTATTTTGGTGTGGATAATTGCATAACAACGAAGTCAACAATGGTCGTAAGTCCAAATAAGGATCAAATGGGAACAGTTTCGACATCGATGCTTGTGTTCTCCGCCGGTGTCGTTCTTGTGAGATGCTCGGATGCTCGGTCATGGAATGCTTGAGCTCCCGAGCCCCTCCCAAATTTTCTCGTGACTCTGATTCTTTTTATCGTTTTCGTCTTTTCCAAGCCAGGGCGAGAGTCAAACGCGTTCACTGGGTTTCTCGCTTTCTTTCTTTCTTTCTTTTTTTTTTAATCTTTTAACTCGGGCTTCGTCAACTCTGGTAATTGGACCACATCTTCCTCCGATTTGGGTGGTGGAAAGTGCAGCTTTTTGAAATTACGTCGGTAGGTCAATTTCGATTTCTGCAGAAAAGATATGGCAGATCAGTCTCGGAACCGCCCGTTTGCTTGGTCGTCCACGTTGCGGCGGTCATGGTAGTAGGATCTCGATACAGGATTCAATTGCGGAAGACACGTGCTGACATACCAGGCTCGTTACACAGGAGGCTTCTCTAAAAAGGAGAAGCCGTGTGCCCAATCATTCTGTACTGCGACTTCCGGATTTGGCAGCTCTGTTCCTGATTTATAGTTTCACGAAGTCCAACGGCCACGAGACTTGTTGTGTATGTGTACATGTTCCTCAAGGCGCTCGCTGCACGTGGAAAAGATGGGGAATTTGTAGTATTTCGGTCTTCGCATCATCGCAGGGGTTCAATTTGATACTTGTGATTCGACTCACAATAGACATCTTTCATCATGGACGTAACGAATCACTGAATATCGAAGGTTTGTAGAGTATTCGGTCACTCTGTATCTGAAATAAGTCTTTAAACATACAGATCGGGTCAGTGCAAGAGGATCGCTATTTGCAAAGCGGGAAGTTGGGCATATAAGAGACGCAATATCCACGTCTGGTAGTCTCTCCTCAGTTCTGGCCGACAAGCCGTGCAAATTTGCCCTCATATTGATCTAGTTGAAACACAAATACAAACAAAACAAGAAGAGTCTCGAGATGCGCACACCACAACTCGTAGGCCTCCTTTCGGCGGCCCTGTTGCCCCAAGTACTGGCACGCTCGAACATGGTGCCGAGCAACGTCCGCGAGTTCTACAATGGACTCATCCGAAATAAGACGTGCACCAACAAGCTCGCCAGCGGATTCCAAAGCACCACGGGGGGAGCAAAAAGTGAGTCGCCTCATTCCAACAAAGCTCTCCAAGAAATTGCTGACGTGCCCGCTCCTCTCTTTCCCTCCGAGCACAGCCTTCTCCTACTGCGGCGACCACCTGGCCGACCACAAAGTCGTCTACATCCAGGGCACCAAGGGCCAGCTCGCCGCCATGGACGTCGACTGCGACGGGGCGCCCCAGAAGAGCGACGAGAACGATGGCCGCTGCCCCCGGTCGTCGCGCCGGTCGAACCCGACTGCCTTCCACGATCTGGTGCAGAGCTACGGTAAAGGCATCGAGGATCTTGACCCCTATGTTCACTCGTTTGTTGTTTTTGGCAACGACGACGACAGTGCCGACCCAGATGAGCCGGGGAGTGGAGGACCTGGTCATCCGGGCCATGGAGGTGGCGGACCAGGATCCGGAGGCCCAGGTGGAGGAGGACATGGCGGCGGACCTGGTAGTGGAGGTCACGGGGGCGGTGGCCACGGCAGAGCAATCAGAGATGCTGCACTCACCTTCGACCCGAAGAAGTACGGCATCAAGCCGCTCAGTGTCATGGCGGTAGTATGCGACAACAAGATGGTACGTATCCAGAGCCTTGGCCCCAAGCCCCGTGGACATGAGTACCACATGTTGAATTCCCTACTGACGAGAAATTTCGCTGGGAAACAGTTTTTCGGCGTATGGGGAGACACCCAATCGTCGGATCCCCCCTTGGTCGGCGCGGCCTCGCTCTCGCTGGCGACGGCCTGCTACGGCCGCGGTGTGGACAGCGACGAAGGCCACTCGGCCAAGGACGTCTTGTACATCGCTTTCTCCGGCCATGAGGCTGTCCCCGGCCGAGACGGCGCTGCGTGGAAGGCCAAGACCTGGACCAATTTCCACGAGAGCATCGCCGCGTTGGGCGATAGATTGATCCAGCGGATTCCTGGGTCCGGCAATTGGACCCGTCCGCCGCCTTACACGACGAGAGCGGCTGAGTAAATTCCGCTTGGCTGATTAGAAATTGGGTTGATTGGTTACCTCGGTAGTCGTCCCCGATTTGTACTTGTAGGGCTGCAAGGGCGACAATATTGAACGTCTGAAGCTCATGTTCAAAAAGTCCATCTTGGCAAAGTGCAGCATCACTTCAATCGTGTCTCAGATCTGATAAAGTTTAGATAATCAACTCGCTTCGTCGGCATGTTTGAGACACCTGCATGGTTTTACGAGGTGGTTTATTGGCAACTTACCCGCCATTGTCAGATAAGCATACACTATGACGATCGATGGAAGCTACCCACATGCGCCTTGCGGAATCGTTGTTGTTTTTTCGATTAGAAGGATTATACCTAAATCAGCCGTCCGCACGTACTAAAGAAGACATATAACGGTCTCGCAAACTCCCAAGAAACCCAAAAGTCAGCTGACATCAGATACCTCGGCGCCACATACATGCTTAGGGTATCATAAATCGTATACGCCCTAGGCCGTATATCTTGGCAGCCAAGCCGCCAGTATGCTCACAGCAATTCATCGACAATAAGCAAGACAATGGCAACTACCGATGAGGAAAGCGCTGCGTGGTGACAACACCCGATTGGCCAATTCGACAGCATCAAAGGATTCTCCGTCTTGTCGAGACCTCATCTTCCAAGATATGAGGCGTCGTCAGATGGCCGTATGCCAAGCAGCAATGCTCTTTCCATACTCAACGGTCGTCCTCTCCAGCTCTGAACCACCAATGTCAATTTTCCACCGAGACCCGAAATCCTCGCGTATAAATAGAGCAGGAGACCTGCATCGAAATGTCCTGATCTCGTCACTCCTCAAACTCCCAAAAACATATCAACATCTTCCCGTTCCCTGACAACCTCGGACCTATAGCAAAATGCAGTTCTCCATGATCACCGCTCTCGCCTTTGCGGCGCTCTCCAACGCCCTCGCCGCCCCTCGCCAGGTCCTGCCGACAGTGTACCAGCCCTGCGGCGGCTTCGTCCAGAACCCACAGTCATGCCAGGCAGGATACCAGTGCATCGAGGTCAGTTCAACCCCCATAGTTCTGTGACATATGTACAACGCATATGTTATGTTTCGTCCCCTTGCCATGCCAATTCCACCCTCAGATTTCATACTCCCGACTGACACCTCTCAAACAGCCCGACCCGCGCCGTCCCGAGGTCACGGACCTGCCCGGCATCTGCGTGCCAGATGAGCCCACAACCTGCACCGGGCCCAACCAGTGCGTCTCGGTCACGTTCCTGACCCAGTGCTACGACTGGCCGCTTGATGGCTGCGACCCCGAGAACGGGGACCAGGATTGCATCGGCCTCTGCCTCGACCCCATCCCGTCCTCGAGCTCGTACCCTGTCAAGGGCTACTAGAGCGATGGATGCTGGTCAGGATGTTGAGGCAACATGTTTTCGAGGATAAATTCTGAGACTGTAGTCCTATAAGAGTGGGAACGCTATAGTTGCCTGGGCAGGATTCTTGTCAAATATCCTTTTACATCTGCCTACATCGGAAGGGTAAGGACTCAGGAGCCGTGTGCGATTCTTCTGCACCAATCCACGACATTTCCTCGCTTTTAGTACGTATAGTGATTGAACGACGTGATGATGAGTTGTTGACCTTCTTTCAATTCTCGGTAAACCTCTGGGTGATGTAACCTTTGTGGGAACTAGAATTGCAGTGAATGTTGTAACGAGTGCGTATTCTAATGCCTTTTGCGGGGTTAAAATTGCTGTGCAATAATTGATGGCGCCAACATGACATGAAAACGGGGCTATTCAGGGTAGTTCTAACCAGTTATAAAGCGAGGACGGTGTATGTAGCGACATAGCGACATAGCCACCCCCAGAGGCAATTGTGTCTGTGGGGACTAGAATTGCAGTGAAGGGCGGGCGGAAACTTCTAGAAATGAAAGGGAAGTGGAAAACTTCTAGAAGTGTTCCACGTTCAAAGCCTTCCCCGTCCACTTTCTCATACAGGAAGTGCCAACGGGCTTGTGCAATAATGTACTAGAACTGCTGTGAAAAGGCGGATTCTAACTCTAAGTGATATGCATGAGTCTACGCGGGATGATTTTTTTGACGATAAAAATAGTTCAAAAGCAAGTATAACTCAGGGCCAGGCTCGTAGATATCGAGGCTGGTGTGAAAGTGCTCACCAAGATCCAAATATTCTTGGTAATTTTCCACATTGCATTTTATATCGCTGGTATTCTGGTCTTGTCTCAGGAAAAAACTTGATTCGCGGCCGACTCTAGACGGATTGCAAATGCCAGATTCAAAACATATGTATAAAAGATCATGACTTGCGTCTCAACTCTGGATATAATGAGCATGCAACCAATAACATTGCGGGTCGAGAATAGATCCCCTGTGGCTACCGTGTACTATTCCGTGTATCGCTACCATATTATCAAGATAGCATATACCACTTTGAAAGAAAAATATCTCGCAGTTTTTGATGAACGAAGCTGTGGACTTTCTTTTCTGCCTCCATTCTTGCAGCAAAAAGCTTTTTGCTTTCTCCGTCTTCCACTCTTGGCATTATTCCGCTCATGGTCAGATGCCCAATCCAACCCGTGTATAAATCGCAGGCGTCGTTCCTGTGATCTTATCTATGATAAGTGGATTTGGTCATTTGCCTTCCAGAAACCTCGAGCAACAGAATGTTGTGGCTCATCATTGCTTTTCTCGTAGCCACTTTCCATTCGGGATTGCGGTACTGCGGATAGCTGCGAGATCCTGCGGTTCAATGACAATGGATTCAAGCTCAATGTTCGCCTGATGCTGCACGAATGGTACAGCTTCAGGAACCAGCTTGAAACCATCCCGTCCTCTGCCGACATCTCGGACCTCTATGCCGACTCGCTCCCGACCACGAGAGCGGGAAGCCCAGCACAGACCAACCCGCTGCCGTACATCAGCAGCTGCCACTAATCTTCCAGGAACAGCGAGCTGCTTAAATACAGATTTGACCGTCGAGTCCTCCAATTTCGGGCTGGGCCGTTGTGAAGATTAAGAACGTCCCGATCGGGCCTCACCCGCTGCAAGGTTGCCGTGTCTGGGGAGGGACGGCGGGCACAAGCGGCTCACCCGTCGGCGCCAGTATGTTGGGACGGACTTGGTTTGACGATGTCAGGTGTTCCTCTTATAACAGATCATTCATCAGAGACAAGAGAGAACTGAACTGCCATTTGACGCTTTGTAGTAATCTTTTTTCTCGGGTCTACACTGGCTTTTGTAGGCTCGGTAAGCTAGTTGTTCGTAATCATATTCTTTTTTCTTTTGTCGTCGCGCACGTTTCAGTCTATTGATTCTTTTGTTTTTCCCTCACCCTCGTGGCACATACCATTAAAAGCTCCCCCTCGTATTCGCGTTTCTCGCATTTCCTCTCGACCCTGCCGTCCTTATCAATCCTTCGCCTGGGCCGCCGCCTCGCCCGTCTTCTTGGCGCAGAGCAGGACCTCGCGGAGGGTGCGCTTGGGCTTCTGCTTCTGCTTCTCGTAGAGGGGCTTGTGCTCGGTGTGGATGTCGTGGTCGTCCTCGTAGTCGACGTGGACAAAGGCGCGCTCGACGTCGCCGAGGCCCTCGAGCTTGCGCTGCAGGGACTGGCCGACGTCGTGCGAGACGCGCAGCGGGACCTCGGGCGCCATGACGATGTCCACCTCGACGTAGTACTTCTGCCCGGCGTGGTACGCCCGGCACGTGTCGACCTTGAGGACCTGCGGGTCGTGCGTCATGGACATGTACACCAGCTTGGCCAGGAACTCGCGCGGCGCCGACTTGCCCACCAGCAGCCACACCTGCTCGAACGCGTTGGACACCCACGAGATGAGGATGAGCAGGCCGATGCAGATGGCGCCGATGGGGTCCAGGTACCACACGAAGCGGGATCCGACCACTGACATGACCAGACCGAAGATGTTCACGACGATGTCGTTGCGGTGATCGACCTGGAAACATGATACCGTGAGCGATCCGGGCAATAGTTATATAGCTCGGAGTAGAATGGCGCAACTCACAAAAAAGACGTGAACTGTCGGATAGTTGCGGTAGGCGAGACAGTAAAGCATCAGACTGGCCTTGCAGAAAACCGCCACGCCCACGAAGATGATGGGGACGAGCTTCAGTTCCTCGGAATCGGTGCTATGACCAGCACCCAAAGCTCTTGCCGATTCGACCTTTCGAGGTTTGAGAGTTAGGATCTTTGCTGATAAACTCGTGTCAAGAGATGATAATATTTACCATCAGTTGAATGGCAACAGTGGTCATCAATGCACAAAAGAGAATAATTCCAATGGTCTCAATTCTCGTGCGTCCCTATGTACGAGATTTAGTTATGGGCTTCTTGTGAATAGCTGGCCATGTTTATCAAAGCTTACCACCGGGTACTTGTACACACTTGCTCTGGCAGCCAAGCGAGAGGTGATGAGCATCACGAATGAGGACACGAGATCCATCTGACAGAACATTAGCGCGAATCCTATATTATATAAACGAAATAGATGAATAATACTCACAAATGCATCAGCAGCAGTCGCAAAGAGCTAATAATCCGCACCCGCACCTAGTCAGCCCGGTTTTGCTCTCAACGCCAAAGCAGCAGGGGACTTATTTCGCAACCTGGATGAGGAGGTTTTACCGAGAGGGAGCCGGTCGAGACGGCGGCGTAGAGCTGGATGATGAAGAGGCCAAAGTTGACGACAAAGGAGGCGTTGACGGCGAACTTGATGCGCGGGGCGACGCGGGCGTCCTCCTCGACGGCCAGGCGCTCCTCGTCGTCGGCGCCCAGGAACTGGTCGATCAGCTCGTTCTGCTTGTTGTAGAACTTCTTGAGCTTCTTGCGGTCGCCGCGCGGGTGGTCGATGCCCATCTGCCGCCGCGTCACGTTCTCGCGCCGGTGGCGGCCCATGTCGAGGGGGTCCGCATCGTCGGCCTCTGCTCCAGACGTGGTGGCAGCAGAGCGGGCTGTGGTGATGTCTACATCTTCAAAGGCGTTGGACGGCTTCTCCGAGCTCATGAGAGACGTAGACTCGCTCGCCTTATAGGGGGTCGCTGGGCTGCCATCTGATGAGCTGATCTGGTTGGCAGAAGCGACGTCTATCGTCGGTTCTTGAGGGCAGTGTCAGCCAGGTCCGTGGTAACTCTTGCCGGGCGCTTATATCCATGGCCAACGACCATGTGATGGGTACTTTGGAGAATGCTTCCTCATGACCAGAGACACAGTGCATGGCTGAGCCCATCTCTTTCGACTGATATCTCAGCAGATGGTGGGTCCGAGAAGCGAGAGTATAGAACGGAAAGCCCACTTACCGGGAGATCGCGTAATGTCCGGCGCTGCAGAGCTGGTTGCCATTTTTGGAGGTTATGTCTGGGTTATGCGATGGTCCGGTATGAACGCGGGTCTGGATAATTAGGTCAGGTATTTCTGGGGCGAAGACAGTCGAGGTGTCACTGCATTATATCAATATGGTGCAGGCAGCCAAAGCAATACTGCAACGTCGAGATTCTCATTCTCCCCAGCCCCAAGGCCAGCTCGTTTCCTTGGTTTATTGCCTGCCCTGCAGCTTGTTGATAGGGCCAGGCTGACGAACGCCCCCTCGACGACCCCTAGCAGATTCAGATATGTTCGACATGTGGTAAATCAAGTAGAACGAGTTCATGTCCTTGGCGCTGAGAGACCTGCCCGTCACCACCAACTTCAGTGTCAGCCACACGTATTACAATACAGGCGGTGCATTGGATCCATCTAGATGCTTGTCTGCTTTGGCTTGGCAGAAAACTCCAGAGGACTGATCACCTTTCTGAGGGGCTGGTATGAAATCACTGTGGATGCATTCACCGTCTCGTCTGAGCCAGACTGGAAGGGAGAGAAGACGGCGCTGTAGGTAGTCTGTAGTGAAGTGTAGCGCTGTAATGACGCCAGACGCTCAGACAGTGCGACGTGTATGTTGGATGAGCATCGCAGCCAAGAGCTGGACAATGCATTAGGCTAAGGGTCCGACAATGCCAAGCCAGCAGTAGATCCGTGAATTGTTTCTACTTGTCCAGTGCGACACTTTGCAATTGTGGTCTTGTTTGGAAAGAGGCAAGAAATGTGAGACCTGAGTACCGCTCAAGGCTCTTCCCGTTACCCAACATAGGGCGACTTCTGGTCTGGGCTCTGGGGTTCCTCCTTCTGACAATTCCCCACTGTGCGCTTGGAGTGCTTTTGAAATCTGGAGAATGCCAAGAGCGATAAACCGTTTCAGAACAATCCCGCACGAGTTGCGGGTTCAGCCTCTTTTTTCTAGTATCTCCCTCCCTCCCTCTCTCTCGTCCCAACTGTATCCTTGCAAATGGTAGCAGTGCGTACGGAGTTGAAAACAAAAAAGAATAAGAGTTGTCCAAAATGGAGATAAGCGAGTGGGACTTGTCCAGTAGCAGTACTAGCGCTGATCTATAGGGCGTTCGTTACATTCAGGGCCTCACATCTGACCCGCGGCTTCGCAATATCGACCGTTCTGAGTTACAGGCCACAGCTAAACTGTTAAAGGCCATGGTCAACTGTCATACCAATGAGAACATACCAAGGTAAAAGAAGAATGACGCTGGAAGCTGGGAGAGTGCTCGTTTTCATACAGCACTAGCCACGAATTGACATGCCCTGCCTATTATAGAAACCTGTCGAGAGAGAAAACCTGGGGTGCTTGGTGGGACTATGATGATCTGGTCGCCTCCAGGTTTCGAAAAAGCCCCGACTGGCCTCCGGGGGGCTCATTACATGTCACCTTGTCACCTGTTAGACTCCATCACATTGCAGATCCGGCAGCGGCTATGTAATGTCGATGCATTTTGCATGCATGGGGGAGGCGAGATGGCGGGCTATGCGGATGGATGCTTGTCTACGACTGCCGGATGCCTCTCAGCCAATGACACCCCACATGATTTCCCGATCATGAAATAGGAAGGAAACGTAGTTGATAGGGAATAGTAGCAGGCCTGCTAGGCCATATGCGGCGATTTTCTGGCACGTTCAGCACATTACTCGTGTAGAGCGCACTGGTATACGCACAGAATGAATTGGAACGCCAATGAGACGGAACAGAATACTTCATCGCAGTCAAGCTGAAAAGCTGATTATCATGACAAGTTTGTCGTCGTCGTTCTCACTGCTCATCGGCACGACTTGCTGTTGGCGTGCTTCTGCAGCTGCTCTGTGCATATGGTCAGTCGCCCTTGTTCTGTGCCAAGTTGCGATCAACATGCTCAGACGAGACGCGTACCATGGTCTCGCGGATCTCGAAAGAGCCATCTCATGTTGTGTTCCTCTAGAAACCACAACGAAAATTTGCATTGATCGACACCGTACTGCCCATTTCGCCTTGTGGCTGTTTTGGTTATTGCGAAACCATCTGATATGCCGGACCCATCGTTATACAGTACAATGGGGAGTTTCTTTGACCATGGTACCACAGTACCGTGGGCAAAAGATGGCCTCAGCCCGGGTACCAAGCGCAGATGGCATCCGACTAGCAATTCATCGCATCTCAAACGAGCCTCTTTGCACGTATTCTGGTATCGGTGGAACCAAACAGGCCAGCCAGCCACTCAGAGCCGTGTTACTATTCCTGACGGAGGGGAGAGGCTCAAAGAGGAGTTCTAGTCGAGGCTGATCGGAAGCAAGCGAAGAGAGGAGATCCTCGGCCCCGGTAGTCTTTGCGCCATTGGCAATGCTTCTTTATTAAAGCCGTCAACCCTTCTCGGAGTCTTGGTATTCCTGCCTTGGACATACCACAGACATTTTTGGCAGAGCCGCAAATCGGTGGACATCCCATCTTTCAAGCTTCTTTTCTCCTTTTTCCCTTTTTTCCCTTCATTCTATCCTTATAGTCATCTTATCTGATCATCAGTACAGACGTTTTTAGTCTCTTTTTTCCCTTCTTCTCTTCTTTTTGGCAAAGTCGCCGGTCGACGGAGCTCTTCGTTCTCTTCGTTGAAGTCTTTCCGCTGGCTTTCGGTGTAGACGTTGGGATAGACAGGTCCTTTTCCTTTGGCCACTCTTGGCTATTTCGATCCTTGTGTCTCTTTTCTCTTTTCCCTTACTTAAAATAATTATTCACAATGCCTGACGGAACGCCAAAGCCCGTGTGTGGTGGTGGCCAGGAGGTGGGCGAGTATGACCTCCCGCTCCACACTGTCGGTCTTTGTAAGTCATGATGATATACCTATTGAATGAGACTGAGCTTCATACTAACAATCAATCTAGTCTTGGTCATGGGAGCCTCAATTTTTGGAGCTGGCTTTCCTGTAGCGGCAAAGAAGGTCAGGTGGCTGAAGGTGCCCGAGAAGGTCTTCTTTGCGTGCAAGCACTTTGGTACCGGTGTGCTGGTTGCCACCGCATTCGTACATGTAAGTTTCCTCCAAATCGAGACAGAGCCATCGTGTGATTACGTGCTAACAGTCTGTCAAGCTTCTTCCCACTGCCTTCGGCAGCTTGGGCGACCCATGCCTTCCGGACCTCTTCACCGACGACTACCCTCCCATGCCCGGCGCCATCATGATGGCCTCCCTGTTCTCCCTGTTCGTCATCGAGCTGTACCTCAACGGCAAGATGGGCGGCCACTCGCACGGCGGCGCCAAGGGCTTCGAGGCCAGCATGACTCCGGAGCAGATGGCCAAGCTGGCCGGCGTCAACATCAACTCGCAGCCGGGCCCCCGCCGCCCGAGCCAGGACTCGTACGACACCATCGCCTTTGAGAAGAAGGTGGCGCAGGCCATGGAGAACGAGGTGTACGGGGCGCCGCCGCAGACCGCCTTCGGCGCCGAGCTGGGCCAGGTCAGCACCAACAACAGCGGCAACCCCAACTCAGAGATGCCGCCGTGGTTCGTCGTCTTCTACGAGCAGTACGTCCGCCAGCGCCTCGAGATGCTGTCTCTGATCAAGGCCTCGGGCGTCCCCGTCCCCAAGCAGCAGCAGGAGGTCAGCGTCGTGGCCACCGAGCCCATGTTCGACGTCGAGGGCCAGACCGTCGACCCCGCCGTCTACAAGAAAATGTCCATGAACATCACCCTCCTCGAGGGAGGTATCCTGTTCCACTCCGTCTTCGTCGGCATGACCGTCTCCATCACCATCGAGGGCTTCGTCATCCTGCTCATCGCCATCCTGTTCCACCAAATGTTCGAGGGTCTCGGCCTGGGCTCGCGTATCGCTGCCGTGCCCTACCCCAAGGGAAGCTGGAAGCCGTGGCTGCTCGTCTTCGCCTTTGGCACCACCGCCCCCATCGGCCAGGCCATCGGACTCATTGCTCGCAACAGCTACGACCCCAACAGCGCTTTCGGTCTGATCATTGTCGGTGTATGCAATGCCATGTGAGTTCTACCCACCTCTATTCGCTACCTCACGACTATAACTAATATGTTCCTTTCCCAGTTCCTCCGGTCTTCTCATCTACGCCGCTACTGTGGATCTTCTCGCCGAGGATTTCCTGTCAGAGGAGGCGCAACACACGCTCACCAAGAAGGACAAGATCCAGGCTTTCTGCTGGGTCTTGACTGGAGGTATGTTGATCTCATTTTCCTCTCCTTGCAAGCGAGCCAAGCTAATTTTCAACAGCTGCCGGCATGTCCATCGTCGGTGCCTTTGCCTAAGAGCCCCGCGCCCCAAAAGCCTAGTGCTGCAAGTCAGCGCTACAAACTCCTTTGATGAGCACACGAGAAAATCCGAGGGCTTCAAGGCAGCACATGATCATACCACGAGGCATCGTCGGATTGATTGATTGCCGCCCGGATCATGAAAACCCCTCAAAAGAATCGCAAGAACACTTCCCGGCTCGGGATTCACGGTTCAATGTACAATACCTCCCACAATTATACCACGACTGTCTTTATCGATGACGCATCTTTACTACAGTCCTCCCCTCCCAAGGATACCCGTTCTACAACCAAGAAACCACCAATATTCATGCTCTACACCCTTACACCCTTACAGTCTTTACAGAATAAAAAATAATTTAATCATCACACAAAACTCCATCAGCTGGGCAGAGTCCCATGTTCTCTTCCTCGTCGAATTGCATGAAAATTGGGGGTTTTCTGCTCTACCTAGACGGGAGAGCACGGTTGTATCTTTGGGGTTCAGATCAGGGGCTTGGACATTTGGGAAAACGAAAATAAAGCGCCGGCGAGGTTCTGAACGCCAGGATACGGGATTTCCCGCCAACCGTGGTACGCGGTATGTAGCGAATAGAGACGATAAAAAAAAGGTTACGAATTGAAAATAAAAATGAAATAAAAAAATCTACGAAACTTCACTTACCTATTGTTTCTTGATAAATCCCACGAGTCTTGGTGAGATCTTGCTACGAAGCTCGGAGCCATACAAGACTTGATTATACGGTGCCGGGTTTCCGTTTAACTGCCAGCTATTCCAAATTGGATAGTCGTGAACCTCGAGACTGAAAACTTACAAATCGGCTCAAACAATATCCTGATACTAGTATAGCCTTGGCGCTTTCGATTCACATCTTTTCTCGAACCATTTATACGTAATCAGAAGAAGAAAAGAACAGATGATCAAGATAGTCAAATACATGGCTAGTCTGGAAATATTTGCGCCTGAGCGGGCTTGATGGTACAAGCTACATATAAGCGCCCGAAACCAAAAGTCTAGAACCTCGAGTACACACAGACTTGCGGGACGGTCTCTGCGCAAGTCGTTCACATCGACGACGGGGTAATAGGGCATTGGGAACTTTGACAACGTCAAAACAAGCTTTGTCAAGCAACCCCTAAGGAATACGCCTCAGAGGCTTTCGCATCACTTGGCCGTAAGAGGAGCGAGAGCCGCCCAGTGTTTAGCGGCCTGCCTCCCGGGCGCTGGGGGGAATTGCTGGCCGCAGTAGACAATCGTCTTACTGCTTTTACTTTTACTCTCTTTTCCTTGTCTCTAAGCACCAAGAACATTCGACGCGTACCAGCATTACAATGATCCGCGGGCGTATACTCATCCGAGACTGGCCTTGCTCAATCACATCTGTGGTATTTGCATTTCTCAGGACCCGCTCTCGTAGGTTCTCCACAGCCTGTCCGTCGAAACAATTCGGTACTTCTGGAAAAAGCCTACACAGTAGGTATGCGGTCATGATCACGCGACCTCTCCGTGTCTCCCAGTCTTAAATCCGCCAGCCTTGCATAATGATTGACGTTGACTTTGCAACCCTTCCACCCCTCGCCACGCGGAGAATTTCCACCGCAGTCCGGTGTGATCGTTCCCGGGGTGGCAGGGCAGGGCAGGGGTTAAGGTAGGGTTGGTCATTGTTTATAAAAGCGCGGCAGTTTGAGCCTTATGGGTTATATCCACCGTCGCGAAACATGTATGCTGGGTCTCGGTCTTCTTGGCGCTTGTTTCGCCCTCAGCACGGAGGAGGCGAGTGCCGCGTAACGGAACAATCTTGGCGTTCTGCGGTTCTTGGTTCGACGAAAGGAGATTACCGGGGTTTATTTGCTCTTGCTCGTGATGTGGGCGTGCGAGGTGATGGACCGGCAGTGGTCTGATGGGTTGCGAGGGGAGCCGTCAAATCCCCCGATTCGCTCTTCCGCTCTGGGATGGGTGGGCGGGTCGCTGTAATGCACGGCGGAGCAGGAAGTTTCTGTACCTTTGTATGGGTTGCCTTGATCATGTGGTTTCTGGGGTTGAAGCTGTAGGGCTTCCTGTTGGTTGTTGTCAAGCTGCATAATACGGTGGCAAACATGTGTCAACTGGTCAAGTCCGATCTCCGAGAGGTTGGAGACTTCTGATGAATTGAGTGTGGCCGTGATTAGACGCAATACGTTGATGGGCAAGGCAACTTCTCATCTTTTGTTGCACTTTGACAAAGGAAGAAAAGCTAGAAGTCCAACGTCTGCGAGTCGGCCTCATATTGGATGACGGAATTTAGCAGAGCTACGATCATTACTTTGACGAGATTCTTTGATTTGATGTTGTATTCAAGATCTCCTGTAGCTTTGCCAGAATCTGAACTGGGGCCGTTTATAAGTCAATCTCGAAGTATCATGTCTGATACTCGCACCAGGAGTAAGAGATTGGCTAATTTTCAGCAACCTAGGGCGTCACCAACAAATGATTTCGACATCCCTCTGACATCGTCGTAATTGCGACGTTCCCGGTTGCCTGTTGATCTAAGTTCTGCATGCCTTTCATCGTCTAGTCGTACCAGATGGCGTTCATGCCAAAGCCGGGCTCGGGTATCCGCACGCGGGCGACGCGGCCGAGGAACTCGTCCTTCCAGCGGTAGATCTCGAGCCAGCCCTCCTGGTCGTCGGTGATGGCGACCCACTCGTCGTTCCAGTCGCAGGGGCTGACGGCGTTGCTGTGGCCGCCGCTCGTCGGCGTCGGGTTGAGGCAGATCTGCTCCTCGATGCTGCCGCAGTCGCGCAGCCGGAACGCGGCGATGTAGCCCTGCAGGTCGAAGCTGTTGGCGCGCGCCGTCGCGAACAGGTACTTTCCCGACTGCGTCAGGGTGCACACGTCCGATCGGTACATGGTCCACTCGTCCGGGATGCCCGGCGGGATCAGGGGGTACGAGTGGTGCGTGTACACGGGCATGTGCGTCGCCGGGTCGATGACGTACTCGCACAGCCGGTTGCCGGCCTCCATGAGCGCGTACAGGTAGTTGCCCGTCGGGTGCATGGCGACCCAGCGCGGGTGGTCGCGCGGGTCGGGCGCGTCGACGGAGCCCACGAGCGTCACCTGGCCCGACGCCGGGTCCTTCTTGTGCACCCACAGCTTGTTGGCCTTAAGGTCCGCCGAGTACAGGTACGTCTCTGTCGGGTCGAACACCATGCCGTGGATGCCCGTGTCGGGCTGGTAGTCGTAGTTCTGCACGTTGTCCTCGAGCTTGCCGCTCGACGAGACCTTGAAGACGGAGCCCTGGCCGGCGTGCTTGTAGAATGGGTTGCAGTAGACGGCATAGGGCTCCTGCTTGGCGGCCAGGAGGAAGATGGCCCGCGTGTTTGTGTCGGCCGATGAGGCCATGGCTGTAAATTTTCAGTGAGCTGGGTCGTCTCTCAGGAACCGACATACTTACGATCGTGGGTCATGGGATGCGATGCCTCATGGACAATCTCAGTCGGGCTCTTGACGGCAAAGCTTGACCACTTCTTCATGGCAGCGCCGTACAAGTTCTTCTTGTCATGCTACAGAAATCTGCAATCAGCATAAGATTCTCCTGCAAGTCATGTCAAGAGCGACCGCTTACACTGAAGGTCATCCATGAGATGGGCTCATCCTTGGGGATCTCGGTCCGCTTCACCACCTCGCACGTCAACTTCTCGTCGTCAAAGGCGACTGTGAAGATGGCTCCCGGCGGGGTCCAGGTCCCGCACATGAGATGGTGGATGGGCATCTTTGCGGCGACTGTCTGGTGACGATATCGACGGCTCAGGGATCGCAGCGATTGGATTGGAGAGGCTATCCTCTGCATTCAGAATCGAGGAGATATGGGCTCGGCTCGGCTGGTTTCTCAGGGCGGTGCTTCTGTTCCTGCTTCCTATCACTTGACTGTTCCTTGCGGTGACTAGTTTGAAATGTCACGATAACCTCACGTGCGCATAGTTATGAGCATCGAAAGAAAAAGAAGCAAATATATTTGTTCCCTTATCTTTTCTACAACCTCGATTTATTCTCGACTTTCCACGATGGCGCATCTCCACAATGTCTCTTCTCGTAGTGCCGTAGACGCCAATTGACCAATTATACGTCGACATTACAGTGCTCGTGTGGAGTTTTGCTGCCCCTCCCCCTCCTCCAGGCCGGAACTCGACGGGGGGATGAATGTTCATCAGCGGGCGGCCCCCATAGCACATAGCGCTTCGGCTTGACTTCGCGGTAGGTTGTCCAGGCCATTTCTGCAGTGGCGGCCAATTGCTTTCCCGGCGCTGGGCTGAACTCACCTCTACCAAACAAAGTGTCTCGGCGATGGTCTCGTGAGCTGGAATACATACTAATTCGTCACGTTTCTTGCACAATACTGCCTCCCTCACATTGAGAAGCTTTGGCTTCTAATCATACATTCTGGGCCACCAAAAGAGTGACAGGCTTTGATGCCGCACAATCGCATCGCTCTCGTCATGATGAAGCAGGACTGAGTAGAGAACCTTGGAGCCGAGAACATCCGAAGAGAAGTCGTGTACCATATGCCATCAGATAGAGTGCTGACATGTCCACGTATCAATCAAAAACAAGAATATTCAACAACCTACTACTTTCTGCTCCCGCCTTTCCCCGTCTCCGACTATGGATGTTTTCCCCAGACTTTGGCCTCAATCCCCGGACCCCACATTGTACATGATTCCAATCTTGTCCACTAGCGATGCGGTAGTTGCGAATATGTACGTACTTGAGTTGATAAGCTGATGGTATCACAGATACCTAGGCCCAAGGAGCTACCGGTAGGCAGCTCAAGACAAGACAGAGAGCGCTCACGACCACGATTGCTCCACGTTCTGACACTTTCTATAGTATGTATGTAACGGCTGCCATGGATCATCGTTTTGAACGTGACTGAATAAAATGAATATACTTGCGTCTTTTTACCAACGCCCAAACTTAACTAAGCTGTCCCAAAATATTACGCTGGAATAAGGCTTATATCTGTACATCAAAAATAGTCATACACAACAACGCTCGTGCAGGCCCGAGCAACATGTTTCTGCCCAGATTCTAGCACTCCTATTTACCGTTCTTCTTCTTCTTTTTCTTGTTCTTCTTCTTGCCAGACTGGCCCTGGCTTGATCCACCCGTCTTTTGGCCCCGCGTCTCTTCTGTCCCTTCATTGCTCTCCGCCCTATCTTCTTCCTCTACTGGGGGCAGAGGCTTGGACGGCGACGTGGGACTTGTCTTACTACTCTCTGCCGCCTCGTCTTCGCCAGAACTAGTAGCCTCGAGAACGAATTTTCGGACGCCACCAGTGTTGACCTCAATTTCAGTGATGCTACCGCTGCGAACATATCCCCTCTTCGCGCGCTGTTGCTCAATGGCTGACATGGTAGGATCGCTCGGGTTGACAATACTCTTAGAAGAGCCAGCCAGAGACGCGCCGCTGGCCACAGTCTTAATTTCGCCAGCAACAGGTTCCTTCTTGCTCGGAGCGTCCTCATCGGGAGTGATCAGGACTTTGGGCGGCGGTGGCGGTTGCTGCGATTCCTGCTGAGCTTCGAGGGCGGGGGACTCGGACGGGGCAGTATAGCTGGGGAAGGGAATCTTATCTCCCGAGCTGCTGTTGCCGTTTCCGTTGCCGTTCTGCTCTGGCCGAAGCAAGCTTGTACGCTCGTTGACGCCATTAACGTCACTATTGTCGGGCGCTTCGGTCGCAATCGATCCTTGTCGCGTGTTACCACCGCCGGGCTTGATCTTGACCGATGTGACCTTTGTGCTCTTCGGGTTGGAGGCTGGGTTCGAGGGGCCAAGGTGCTTGAGGTGGCCCCTCATCTCTTCGTAGTTGGCCTTGACGGGAATCGTAGTACGAACTAGCTTGCCATCTTGACCAGTAGAGCTTCGTCGCATGAGGAGAGTAGTCCGAGGGCTGCTTGACAGGATATTGGGCGAGTCGCCACTGACAGAAGCAGTACGGCTCTTCTGCAGTTGCCTTTCTTCGTCCGCTTCGTCCTCCAAATCGATCAACTTGCCATCCTTGACAGCAACGTCCTTAACTAGCATGTCTTTGCGCTGGACTCGAGCCTTGGGTGCCGGGTGACTGCGACGAATTGCCTTGTGGACATCAACGTATACATCCGACTCGTCAATGATTTCCCTAGAATCTGGTCAGTGTTTGTCAAACCGGAAAGCCCGAGATTTTCAACTTACTCTCCGATGAGCTCTTCAATAACATCTTCCAGGGTCACCACGCCAAGTGCTCCGTGAGCCTCGCCGGGGTACTCGGAAATCAGAACCATGTGCGACTTGCCCTCTTGGAAGAAGTTCAGGATGTCCAAGCAGCTAGTCTCCGGGCGGGTCTCGGGCAAAGCGGCCAAAGCAAAGTCTCTAACTCTTTTGGCATCCTCTGGATCGTAAGTGATGAGCATCTTGATAAGAAGCATACCGACAAAGTCATTCTTGTTGCCAGCCTTGTGGATGGGAATGCGGGAGAATCCGGCCTCTGAGACTTGCGAGGTAATCTTTTCGTCCAGAATGGTATCTTCGGAGAGAATCAAGACGTCATCCATAGGAGTCATGACATCCTCAACTGGCTTCCGCTTGAGGTCCAGAACGGCGCTGATGATGGTGACTTCGTCTTCGTTCAATCTCTCACTGGCCTCGCCCAATGACTGGTGAAGGGTGACCAAGGTCTTGAGACCGCTCTTCTTGTACACCGTACCGTGATCTTCACCCAACATGAAGTCGAGAAGTTTAGCCGTGGGCCAAGCGATGGGAAACACTGGAAAAGGATTTGTCAGCTACCAATTTGGAAAGGTATCATATATTGTCATCAACAATGGCGAATTTTTCTCGGCCTTGTCGGCCACAGGTTGATGCAAGTTGCATTGCCACTCGTGTGGATGGCGGCATCGGTAGGAAAGATGCGACTGGGTGTTACTTACTTGCCCACATGAGAAGAAGTACAGGCTTCGACATATATCCACCGATCTGGAGGCCATACCTCACGCAGATAGACTGAGGAAGAACCTCTCCGAAGATGACTGGTTTGCGATAGTTAGCATATGATCCGGTCGTCTAACCATGCTCGAGCTGGTGACAGGACTAAGGTGAAAGAGAAATGTGGGAATGACTTACCAATGAGCAGAGTACTGCCCAAGACAGCTGCGATGCCGCCGCCAAGACATCTGTCTAGCACGACAGGGAGTGTCTCGTTGACGATGACATTGGACAGTAGAAGCGTCACCAGAACCCAGTGCTTTCCCTTTTGCAAGAGATCGTACACCCGCTTCGCATTCTTACGCTGAGGCTCCTCACGATCCTGGGCAATAACCTGGAGATAGATGCTGTCCTGACCCATCAGGGCAATCGTCAAGCCTGCAAAGGCACCACCAGCGAGGACCAGTACCAAAGACACAATGTAAAGCACCCAATTGGCGCCGCCCTCGGCGGGCTCTTCCTCCATCGCTCGAATTGAAAGCGGTGCGGCCGAGACTGTCGAGTAGCCGAGGGCCAGCATCCGTCCGAGGCCAAGGACCGCCGGACGTATCGTCCGAAGGACGTCCGACCTCTGTCGTGGTTGCGGCATGGTGGTGACGCGCGCGATCAGTCACCAATTGCCAGAGGTGTGTTGGGAAATCGAAGGGTGAGTCGACGGCGATGGTCGTTGATAAGCTATGGGCTACTAGTGTAGAAGCTGATGGGTAAACAGTTGTCGAGAAATGCCTATCGTACGAGGGCTGGCCGTGGATCTGTTGTGAAGGAACTGTGGGTATTGGCTCCGTCCCGTGGGAATACAAGAACGGAGTAACAAAAGTCTCTCACGCGGACTGGCTTATCCACTCTGGAGAGGAGAAGCAGAAGACGTGAATGATTGGAATCCTTCTCGAGCAGTGTGCTGCCTGGCAATCGCTCCTCTGTTAAGCCTTCCCAATCTCACGAATGCCCCGCGTCACGAAGGTCGAAGCGCGGAAGCACGTTGCAAGACTGGAGGAAGTCGTGTGCGTTCGGTCTTTTTCTGGGTGGAAGAAAAAAAACGACGAGGGTGAGACCTGGACTAGGGAGCTTGGATCAGGGACGTAGTGGAGCCGATCTACTTTGTAGGGGTCGTTGAATGGGACTCGCGGGGGAATTTTGCAGCCAACCAGTGTTGTCGTAGAAGAGCTGGGCAAGCTGCCGAACTGCCGACCAGGGTGCTTGGATATCCTTGAAATGAGCTCATCAAAGCTCAATCTACTGATAAAAAAGAAGCAGCAAAACAGATTGCTCGTATGGATTCTGCGAAAGACGAAGATACGCTTCAAGAGTTTGCGTCGACCACAGCTTCTACCTGAGCTAAGACATACACCGGCACACATTTTCTCACTCTCCTCGACTCGTCCGACGTCATTGCTTGCTCTTAGGGCTCTTCTGCGCTGCCGGGTAGGCGCCGGGACTAGAGAAAAGCTCCCGAACTGTACCTACGCTACCTGCGCTACCTGCAGCTAACCTAGAGCACATGGCGGCATTGAAATTTGATGGTGCTGTCGTGTGTCTCTCAAATCACGGATCTTGTCTGCGAGGTCATATATTTTGGCCCAGAAACAGATGTCGGGCTTTGATTAAATGTATAGAAGAGCAGTGCGCATACTGATAGCCATGACTGATGGCATTACATAATACCTCGACTGCTATGCTCCGACCCCGGTTGTACGGATCACGCCAGCTGAAGCCGACGATTGGTTTTCTGGATTTGCTTCTTTCTTGAACCCGGTCGTCTGGTAAATTGATACAGTGAAAACTTCTTTTTTCATATGCATTACGGTTGCATTTCTCTGCTGACCATACGAGAAGGAAATAAGCTGGACATGTATCAGACCGAGCTTGCTTCGGCTGTCTGCATAGCAACGGGCCACTATCGCGGTGGTGGGCCGCCCACAGAGTACAAGGAAGGATGAAGCCGGATCAATATATTGAATCCAGCTCGCCTTGCCAAAAGCTTTTTCAACGAGATGGACTCTTGCACCATAGATATGTTGCGCCGCCTCACTTTGTACTGTTGTATTATTCGGGCTAATTTTTTCCTACTACATGTATGTTTTCCGGCCAAAGGAAAAAATCGTTCGAGTTACGGTGGCAGAGTAATCGCCTCGTTTCACAGAATGCTCCCTACGCCGCCTCGGCCTTCTGCTTCGCCCGACCATATGTCGTGCCGAATCGCTCCAGCATGTGTTCCTCCGCCGTGATGACCTTGCCCGTGAGCGGCGCACTGCCGTCGAACGGTATCAGTTTGACATCGGTATTGCCGTCCACGAAGAACGGCACCGAGTACCGATCCTTGGTGCTCTTGTTGATGACCCGGTGGACGGCGCTCTTGTACGCGTTCTTGGTCCATATCGACAGCATGTCGCCAATGTTCACGACGTAGGCGTCTGGGTTGGGCGGCACCGCGACCCATTCGTTGGCTGCGTCGTTCAGGACTTCGAGCCCACCGGACATGTCTTGCCAGAGCAGGGTGATGGCGCCTGTAGTCGTTGTTAGTCGGCCATCGCAGATGCTGGACGTGATGAAAAGCCATGTCACATACCAAAGTCCGTATGGGCTCCAGCGCCTAGCTGTCTGGCATCCGTAGACTTTTGTGGAGGATAGTGTAGTAGTCTGATCGAGCAGACGGGGTCATTGGACATGAATGGTACAAAGATGTCCTCGCCGTACGGAAGACCTTTGGCCAGGATTCTCATAATCTTTTGAGCCAAGCCCAAGCACTCTGAGTAGTACTGCTCCGTAGGGGCCTTGAGGATCTCTTCCGGAATCTCCTCTGGGAATATGTTCGCGCCGATCATATGAGGGTGAAGCTTCGCCCGCTCATCGTCGGAAGGTATATGCTGTCCGACGTAATATCCCTGTTGATGGCTTAGTTTTGAGGTCCTTTGTGGAAAGGTCTTTCGAGGGTCTGACATACCTCCTTCAAGTCTGGCAGCGCGCCTTCTTGCAATGCCTGGGATCCGATAATCTCGTAGCCTCTATTCTTTAGGCTGGGATGCATCAACTTCTTCTTGGTTTCGAGGGGCAGAGCAAAGACGGCCTCGGCAGCCTTTTGCACGCGATTCTGCAGCTCCTTGGAAATTCCATGGCCGACCAATTGAAAGAAACCGCTGGTGATGCATGCGTGCCGGACTTGCTCGACGATCTTGGCCGATTCCTCCGAGGCCGGATCGGCCAAGTACGGAGTCAGATCGATGGTGGGGATATGGAACGACACTGGGGTTTCCGCGGCCATGGTGATTTTGCTTTGCGTTCTACCAAGACACGATGCAGTATATTGTTTGCCGACTGAAAATAGTTGTGCTTGATGGGGCTGTAAGGTCAATCTCAACTGTAATTTTCCAGACCAGCGGCGAGTATACACATGGTATATATTGCCCTTGATGCTTACGGAACTTGATAACAGCTCCTCCGGTCCGTCATACAAGATAACCTAGCGGCGCTGGTGTGGGGTACGGAACACGCCGTGGAGCGGTTAACGCCGTGGACTCGGGAATATTTGATACCCTTGACGATTTTATTGGCCGGCTTATTCTACACGGATTCCGATGTTGAAAGATATTCTCCTATAACGCATGTTGATACCTGAGATGATCATGTGCATTCTGGGGAGCATACTTGTGTCTAGGACCGAGACTCCGGGGCTTTACACAGCGGTAATCCTAGATCAGACACTTTGTTTTACACAAATGAGCCCGAGAGATATAATCCGTCAGACAAATAATCCTTAACAAAATAGCTATCTGCCCCAGGCCTCATTTGGGAACACAAAGCCTGTAGAGTTTCGATGTCATGTTCTACTACAGCGTCACATTGCACCACACACCCACTTGAACGACATGAGAAGGTCAATGGTGCCGTTCTGCAATAGGCCCAGCAATGATAAAAAAGCAAAATGTTCAAAAAGAATATATAGTTATTTGTTATTGATGGTATGAAACAATATTTTCATCGCGAATCATGTCAACTGATCTCTCGTTCATTTGTCGTCAAGAACACGCCCAAGGGGCCGGCGGGTACCTCGGCAAAGATGGGCTAAATATCACAGCCACCTACCTAGGAGAGCCCCACAGCTGTTGGCAAGGACATGAACAACTGGCAATTGGGACGCTGAAACCAAAGATTAACCATCAACCTTTGACTCTCAAGCAACAATCGTCGCCATGACTTCAAGCGCTGCGGGGAGGTATGTCGGACTATGCTTTGATGAATGATCTGACGATTGATGGCTGACGTTCACCTCAGACCGAGCCATGTGCTTTTTGTCGGCGCAGGCGCCGTGGGATGCTTCTACGCATCCCGTCTCCATCATGTCAGGAGACTGCTCCGACTTACCATTCTCGACTTTGCTGATTGTTCCTGTAGCCATCTCATAACGTGTACACGTTTCTGACTGCAAGGTCCAACTACTCAGTCATCGAGTCTTCGGGCGTGGCTCTTCAGACGCATACGTTTGGTGACTACACATTCAAGCCACATGCCGTCTTTCCGTCCGTGCAAGCGGCGGTGCCGAACTCTGAAAGCGCTTCCAAGGCGCCACGGGGCGGATGGGACTTCATCATTGTGACGACAAAGGCACTGCCTGATCTGTCTGATGACTCTGAGCTCATTGCCCCGGTCGTGTCGCCCAACACGTGTATAGTGCTCATCCAGAATGGTGTCGGAGTCGAGGAGCCCTACCGCAAACGCTTCCCGCGAAATCCCATCGTCTCCGCTGTGACCATCGTCAGCGCCGAGCAGATCAAGCAGGGTACTATTAGGCAGAACAGATGGACCAGAATAAGCTTGGGGCCATACGGAAACGGCCTCGATGGACAAGCCGGCTCGAGCTCGGAGTCGAAACAACTCATCGATCAGGGTCACGCTCGCATGGTCCAGCTGGCCAAGTGGTGGACAGAGCTGGGCGGCATCAAGGACGTAGAGCCGCACACAGAAATCGAGCTCCAGACCATTCGCTGGCACAAGCTATGCATCAACGCTGCCTTCAATCCCACTGCCGTCGTGTCAGGTGGCCGGGGCAACGCAGATCAGCTCAAGGACCCCGAGTTGAGACGGCACATCCTCGGCGTCATGAACGAGATCAGGGATGCTGCTCCCAAAGTCCTGGGAAAGCCCTTCTCGGACGACTTGGCGACGCCAGAGAAGATCATCCGGAGCACTGAGCGGAATACAGGTGCCAAGCCAAGCATGCTCCTCGACTGGGAGGCAGGACGGCCGATGGAGCTCGAGGTCATTTTGGGCAATCCGGTACGCATCGCGAGGCAGGCGGGCGTAGAGATGCCCAGACTACAAAGCCTATACGCCCTCCTCAAGAGCATGCAGCAGGTCAGAGACGCTGCAAAGAAGGCAAAGCTGTAGTTTTGTGTACCTTTCTCTCGATCCTGAATACGAGCTGTCGCCTTTTTGGCCGGAATCGGATTACAGATCATGGTCTGCTCTCTTGGCACTGGATTATAGATCACATCCCACGCCATCGAGAACCGAGTTGCCTTTGCTGGAAACGGGATGCAAGCCTCCAGACTATGAGGCATCCGACACGCATAAGAGGTATGCGTGATTATTTTCCATGTGTCACACACATATTTAGAGTGGTTCGACTTATGCTTATATTTCCCTCAGCGAGTTGATCAGACTATCAAAATTGCACATGTTTCTACACACAGAACATATTTCAGGCTAGCAATGCGGCTGCGGCAACCTCGCGCCCAGTCGGCATACGCTTATTCATTGAGCTATCTCGCAGCACGACTGTGCTAGCGAGCGCGTCTGACCTGCTATCATTGAAAGTCCTACCATAATTCTCCTCAACTATCAGTACAGACAGCCCTTCCGGCAGCCCGGTTAGCCCGGGATCGAGTTTTTGGAGACGCGAGTAACATATGCCATTGGCCATCCTATAGGAAGGAGTTGGAGAAAGGGCGAACCCTAAAAAAGGCCGCCGCCCGATATACCCGCAGCACCGGACCCGGGTTTGCTTACTGACATCCTGAACCATATACTTTTGGAGCGAGGGAGCTGGATCACACCTCATTGGCGAAGGATCATTTCTACGTCACCTCGTCATGGACCTCAAGGGAAGAGACCGTCTCCCCCCAAAAGCCCCTCATCCAACGGCAGAAGTCTATAATGGATAAGCCGGAAAGGAATTGAGTATGGAATTTAAAGTCAATTGAGAGCCCACAGGGGGTGTGGTCCTTGGTCTTGGCTCGATTCCCCTTCTCATGTGATTTCTTATGAAACGCGGATGATCTGCTGTATGTAGGCGAGTCTGTAAAATCGACTCGAGCACTGTGAGACAGCTTTTGTTGTGCTTTGGGTGGTGTCGACAGCTTCACCAAGAAACATGTCGTTCATCCGACAGCGCAACGGCCACGGCGTCGCCCCGGACGACGTCGAGGCCAATGCGGCCAGCTCGAGCAACAGCGGCGGCAGTAACGAGCAGGGCCACGAACACGTCCAGCACGGCGGCCTGGCACCCCCGGGGTCGGCGGGCCGCGGGACCGCGATGGAGTCCCCAGGCGGAGGAGGCGCCCCCGGCGAGGAGCACATCAAGTTCCCCGGGCACCTGCCGACTCCGCGGCCGAGCCAGAGCAGGGCCAGCGGGGACCTGCCCGAGTACGAGGCGCTGGACCGGTACATCACCAACTTTGACGCCGAGCGCCGGGCCTCGATGGTCAGCACCGCCGGCAAGGGCAAGAAGAAGAAGAAGTGGTGGCAGTTCTGGAAGTCGGACCCCGCCGAGGCCGCCGGCCCGCACCCCGTCCAGGACGAAGGGAAAGCCCCCGAGGCCTGGCTCAACACCCACATCAAGGAGGGCATTCCCACTAGCGCCGTCGAGGAGCGCCGCAAGCGCTTCGGCTGGAACGAACTCACTGCGGAGAAGGAGGACATGCTCCGAAAGATCTTTGGATACTTCCAGGGACCGATTTTATATGGTAAGTGCAGACCTCCGTACTCATCGTTGTCAGCCAGTCATGCTTGGCTCCAGGTTCAATGCTAACGCAACTCTCTAGTCATGGAAATTGCTGCCCTCCTAGCCGTGGGTCTCAATGACTGGATCGATTTTGGAGTCATTTGCGGTATCTTGGCTCTGAACGCCTTTGTGGGTTTCTACCAAGAAAAGCAGGCTGCCGACGTCGTCGCAAGCTTGAAGGGTGATATTGCCATGAAAGCCACAGTCGTACGCGACGGCCACGAGCAACAGATCTTGGCAAGGGAACTCGTGCCTGGCGACATTGTATGGGTTTACCCACAGTCCCATAATTGGGAAACATGCTAACTCATGTTTCAGGTTGTTCTTCAAGAAGGTCAAACCATTCCGGGAGACGCGCAACTGATCTGTAGCTACAATCGACCGCAAGATTATGACGAGTTCATAAACCTTAGAAATGAGGACAAATTTGACCTCGATTCCGGTGAAACCGTTGAAAAAGAAAACGATAAGGACGCTGCTACTACTACTGAAGAGAAAGGTGGCAATGGCGAGACTGAAAAGAAGAAGGCCGACGATGACGACGCCGACGACGACGAGTCGATCCATTATGGACAACCTCTCATCGCTTGTGACCAGTCTGCCATCACCGGTGAGTCGCTGGCCGTGGACAAGTACATGGGCGATGTCGTGTACTACACCACTGGGTGCAAGCGCGACAAGGCCTACGCCATGATCACCACCTCTGCGAGGTACTCCTTCGTCGGCAAGACTGCCAATCTCGTCCAGGGCACCAAGGACCGCGGCCACTTCAAGGCCGTCATGGACAGCATCGGAACGACGCTGCTCGTCCTGGTCATGTTCTGGATCCTCGTGGCCTGGATTGGCGGCTTCTTCCACCATATCCCCATCGCCTATCCCGGCGTGCAGACGCTGCTTCACTACGCCTTGATCCTGCTCATCATCGGAGTCCCTGTCGGTCTGCCCGTCGTCACCACGACTACCCTGGCTGTCGGCGCTGCCTACTTGGCCAAGCAGAAGGCCATCGTCCAGAAGTTGACGGCTATCGAGTCACTCGCTGTAAGTTCATTTCTCATAAGCACAATGATCTTAAAACTAACGTCTTCGACAGGGTGTGAACGTCCTGTGCTCAGATAAGACTGGCACATTGACAGCCAATAAATTGAGTCTGCGTGACCCCTACCGTAAGTTTGAAGTTTCACATCTTACACTTGGCGAATTTTCCGCACGATATCTTGTGCAAGTAATTAGTTCTCGGAGCCAACAAGAAACGCTGACACAAACCTCACTATACAGTTGTCGAGGGTCAAGATGTAAACTGGATGATGGCAGTAGCTGCTCTTGCTAGCTCGCACAACATAGCATCGCTGGATCCCATCGATAAAGTCACCATCCTGACACTCAAAAAATTCCCCAAGGCACGCGAGATCTTGCGCCAGGGCTGGAAGACGGACAAGTTCACCCCGTTCGACCCCGTGTCCAAGCGCATCACGTCCGAGTGCCGCCTCGGCAACGACCGCTACATCTGCGCAAAGGGCGCGCCCAAGGCAGTGCTGCAGCTGGCCAGCGTCAGCGACGAGGTGCGCAAGGAGTACAACGCGCGGACCCGGGACTTTGCCCGCCGCGGCTTCCGGTCCCTGGGCGTGGCGTACAAGAAGAACAGCGAGGACTGGGTGCTGCTGGGCCTGCTGTCCATGTTCGACCCGCCCCGCGAGGACACGGCCCAGACCATCGTCGAGGCCCAGGCCCTGGGCGTCCCCGTCAAGATGCTCACCGGCGACGCCATCGCCATCGCCAAGGAGACGTGCAAGATGCTCGGCCTCGGCACAAAGGTCTACAACTCGACCAAGCTCATGCACAGCGGCCTTACCGGCACCGTCCAGCACGACCTGGTCGAGCGCGCCGACGGCTTCGCCGAGGTCTTCCCCGAGCACAAGTACGCCGTCGTCGAGATGCTGCAGCAGCGTGGCTCGCTGACGGCCATGACTGGTGATGGTGGGTCTACACACACTTCAATGTCTTTGCTCATGTCTCGGACTTGTTTACTGACTATTCCTTGCTCCCAGGTGTCAATGATGCCCCGTCACTTAAAAAGGCAGATTGTGGTATTGCTGTCGAAGGTGCTTCCGAAGCCGCCCAGGCTGCCGCCGATATCGTATTCTTGGCTCCTGGTCTCAGTACCATCATCTTATCTATCAAGACGTCTCGTCAAATCTTCCAGCGCATGGTAAGCATGTCGTATCCCTCAACTGAGGTATGCTCCCATACAAATATATACTGATCTAAATTATAGAAAGCCTACGTGCAGTACCGTATCGCTCTCTGTCTGCACTTGGAAATCTACCTGACCACGTCCATGGTGATCATCAACGAGACCATCCGACCGGACCTCATCGTCTTCATCGCCCTGTTCGCCGACCTGGCCACGGTGGCCGTGGCGTACGACAACGCGCACGTCGAGGAGCGGCCGGTGGAGTGGCAGCTCAAGAAGATCTGGGTCGTCTCCGTCATCCTGGGGCTGCTGCTGGCGGCGGGCACGTGGATCGCCCGGGGCACCATGTTCCTGCGCAGCGGCGGCATCATCCAGCGGTTCGGCTCGATCCAGGAGGTGCTGTTCCTGGAGGTGGCGCTGACGGAGAACTGGCTCATCTTCGTGACGCGCGGCGCCAAGACGTGGCCGTCGTGGCAGCTGATCACGGCCATCTTCGGCGTCGACGTCATCGCCACCATCTTCTGCCTCTTCGGCTGGCTCTCGGGCTCCGGCGGCGGCGTCATGCGCACCACCCCGCCCACGGCCTTTAACAACTCGTCCAACGGCTGGACCGACATCGTCACCGTCGTCGTCATCTGGCTCTACTCCCTCGGCGTGATTATATTCATCGCCATTATTTACTACTGCCTGCAGCGCGTCGACTGGATCAACGACCTCGGCCGCAAGGACCGCCACAAGCAGGACACCCACCTCGAGAACATCCTCGTCCACCTCAACAAGCTCGCCCTCGAGCACGAGGTCGACGCCAAGATGGGTATTGATAGGTACACCATTGTGGAGAAGGCAGCTGCCGAGGAGGAGGAGTAAGTACTGCGCTCTTAGGTGTTTGGAAACGTCAGTGTGCCGCAATAGGTGCGCTGCTTCAGTCCCAGCAACGAGGCGTGGTAGTCCCCTTTCGTGTAGTACGGGACACACGATTTGGGGCGTGGGATGTTTGTCACATAAGGGTGTGTGTGTGGAGGGTCATGATGATTGCGGTCGCATATGGGCGGCTTCCTGTTCCTTACATGAATAATGATGCTTCGTAACGATAGTAATTTTTGGTTGATGCCATGTAGTCGAGTTCGAGTCGGTCTACTACGGCCCGTAGAAAACCATGCCGTGCTTATACTCGACAAATATAAACTCCAAGTGGAATAAATCTAGAGACTATATATACATGCTTGCAATCAAGAAAGACGGCTTACACAGAATGCTACAATATCCACCATTTCCTTACTTCTTCCCCGTGAGTGAGACTCTTCTGGTAACAACACCATCCATCCATCTCTCTCCTGTGTCCTGCCTAAGGGAATGCCTCCGTAAGATACTCCGACCTCGCCTTCGGCAGCTTGCCCTTCTTGGCGATGCCCGTATACCCGCCGCGGACGCGGTCGATGGCCTCGCGCAGCTGCGCGTTGGTCGGGTGGCAGTAGTTCTGGCGGTAGTTGTTCATCTTGTCCAGCTTGGTCTTGATCCGGGGCGGCATGGCGGCGTCGTTGCGGCTGAGGTACAGCATGCGCACGAGCTGGCAGTACCACGCGGGGATCTGGCGGTCGCCCATGCCGCCGGCCGTCGACCACCGGTCGTGCATAGAGTAATCCCCGCCCTTCTGGAAGATGGGCTCGCCGTTGCACAGCTCCATCGGGCTGGCGCACTCGAGGGCCAGCCCCAGCACCGTCCACAGCGTCGCGGCCCTGGGCGGGCCCGTCGCGGTCCAGTTCAGGTCCGCCAGGTTCGTCGTCAGCGGCAGGTTGTTGTAGTAGAGTATGTCCGTAGACGGCGGCACCGTGTTGTTGGGCCCCGTCGGGAAGTTGGTGTCCACCTTGGTCCAGAAGTTGGTGATGTCGTCTTCTCTCCACTGTTCGTGGCTCTGCGTGTCGAACCAATCTAGTCTGCCGTGCTATATGGTAGACGCCAAGCTACGATCAGCCATCGCGAAAACGACTACATGTGGAGGGAAACAAGAAAAAAAAAGACTGATGACTGGAGAGGATGGACGGAAATATCAAGTGCACAACTAACCTCTCTATCCCAGACGGACATGGTGTATATCGGGCTGCTATAATTAGCGGCGCCGCGCGCCTTGTGTCGATGGATGAACACTACATAGCGGTATCTAGGCAGGTTCGCGTCGTTGCGAAACGGGACCGGCAAATGGGCCGTCGTCCAGGGGATGTCAATGTCCGAAAAGATCCGGGCCGGCAGGTGGATGTTGGGCGAGGGCTTGATGTTTGGCGCGGACGAGTCCCGGACGATGGTGATGGGCGCAAAGTACGCCCACGGCTTGCCTTTGGCGTTTTGGTCCACGGCCGAGTTCATGGCGTTGAGGGCTGTGGTCAGCCCGAGCTCCCAGTTCGTGTCGGCGTGTTTGTCGAAGCCGAGCGAGTTGCCCAGCCTGAGCTCCTGGAGAATATTGTCAAAGATTCTCGCCTCCTCGGCTCGCAGCACCGGTACAAAAGGGACGTTCCAGTCCCCCTTCCCCTGAAAAGGATAAGGCGCGTACCATGGGGTGAAACCTGGGCCTCATGAGTTAGCAATCGGTCGTACATCCCCTTGGGTCATGGTGATGTATTATATTCACAAGCATCTGAAGAGCTTACCTGCAGGCAGGGGTAATAATGGGTCAACTGGCATATGGGGGTTATGCCTCCGGACGATCTGTTTGAGGCATGGTAACTTTCCTGGGACTGGATCGTCCTGTGACCGGACCGGCACTACAGCAACGTGTCAGCAATGAATTTTCTCGAGATGACAAAAGAGTCTGGAGTAGCTCTTCTTGGGGATTTGTCCGAGTTGCTCTATGATAGCACGATGTCCAGAGATTCTGTGCTCATAAGACGACAACCCAGAGCGGGTAGGCAATGATATAGGAAATTGCTTACCGCCGGCCATGCCACGTAGGTGGACGGGAACAGCAGGTGGTGCAGCCATTGCAAGACAGGTGTTGATTACACCGATGTTCTGTTTTCTCACTAAAATAGAGTAAATGTCAACTTGCGTACCTAGTTGAGCACATTCACAACTGAACAGACATTTGAATATTATTTACCCCTTTGTCACATCAAAATATTGTAGACGTCTATCGAGGACCAATCCCGGGGGCTTTGTGCAGAGATCATGCGAGTATTCTTTGTCAAATCTACCGAGTTGTGTCCGTTTTCATACAACAATAACAATAATGCATTAATTGCTTGTTCTTCTGATGATAGTTCAAGTAATTTTTCTGAATAGATCCAATGCTCGACACCATTTGGCTCTATTCACCTTTACAAATCACTGTGGATGGAATAAAGATATTCAGTATGGTGTCTGGTCATATGTGTATGAAAATGGACTATATTTCCGCTATACAGTCAGCCTGCTACCGCCGAAGATAGAATACTGATAGGCATATGTCACCAGTTGGTCGTCCTTGACTCTAATGAATGTCTTTCGACTCACGTGTTCTTTCTGGACAAGGAATATTTCCAAGACTCATGAGATCGGTGCTCATGTTTGTTGTACAGTTGCTAAAATTGTCAACCGAATATTTACGTTGAGCTCGAGAGTCAAATCAAGAAAAGCACCACAGTCGACTTCCATTGCTGGCCCGTAACCTATATTCGAGCCATTGAATCGATGGTGATCCATACGAAGATAGCTATTTCTCAGAAAGTTTGGCTGTTCAAGAAAATGAAAGGACGGAGTAGAGGAGAAAGAGGGCCACCATGGTCGGGGAGTGTCAGACTGACCCGGTGACGGGAAATTGTGTGATTACCACCGGGAGAGTATTGATCCTGTGTATTGAGAAGATATGGCTGCCCTTGCACATTCTCGGCTCGGTGATAGCCAAGGTATGGGCCATGACGAGCAGTTGAATCACGCTGAAGATCATAACCAACACCTCCGAGGAGATCCAAGATCCATTGTCTACGGAACAATGTCTGTTCGTCTCTTACCTCGATACAGGAATCGGTTTCCGAGAGAAGCTCAACAACCGGTATGATGTCAAAAGGCACGCGACGATTGATCCGACGTCATTGTATTCGCAAACTTTGCCCCTTTCGTCACTGCATTATGTCGTCGAAAAGACCCTCTGGGGCGCCAGGATGACGTCGAAAGTTGATAGATTGCAATAGACCCTGCAGTTACCGACAGCGGATGCCCTCTGCATGACAGCTTGCCACGCGTTGCTTTTTTGTCTCGAGGGCTGAGGGGTCTTTCACATTTTTCGGGGTCCTGCTGCATCGTCGGGTGGGGAGCAGGAGGATATATGTATGTTCATGCAGCATCATATGCCATGACCAGATGATGCGTGTCGTGATTGGTCCATCTAAGAAGGTAAGGCTATGCCTTGCGTCGTGCATCTCACCGTCTCTCTGCACTGGGATCTGTGACAAACGAAGAGACACACGGAGACGAAGATGTCTGTTCCCACCCATGGTGTCGACGGAGCCATCGAGACGAGGGACGGATAGGGAGCCGGATGTTTGCGTACCCATGCTGTTGCTGTTGCTCGTCATGCACTATGGTGTAATTCCTTCACGCTGATCGAACGGTTGGCTGCGACCAGGCAGCCTGATTCGGAACTTGCCTATGTGGGAGCCCACTGCTTGCTGAGTGAGATGTAGTTGAACATTGCTCAGCCCTACATGGATTCACAGAAACTACAATCATTGGCTGGTTTCCTGAGAGCTTGACGACTATATGTAGAGTATACAGTTACAGTTGAAAGTCAGTTTGATTAACCAATACAGGGCTCGAAGTGTTTTTGTGGCCAGCCAATGAGACTCGTCAAAGTGAGTATGCAGTGGGACAGCCGTTGATGCGTATACTACAAACAGCAACCATTGCACATGACCACCTGCGATCAGACGACAGTTGCAGAGTGCTCGCACCGGCTTTACCGAGTGTACCGAGTGCAATATACTGCAATGCCACGTTTCGATAAAATTGCGTCATTATAGGCCCAGATCTGTCTCTGTGGTTCTGGCCAGATGTTTTGGGATATTCAAAAGCAGGCTGCATATGAAGTGAAGTGCTCTGCAATGAGTTGTCGTCGTGGTTGGCTCGGCTTCAAGCAGCAAGACGGCAACTAGACAAGGTATGTGCTGTAAATGGAGGAGAGTGTATGGACTCTCAGGGCACGGGTCAGCGCCGGGACCCTTGATTGCTGGCCCCCGTTATCCCCGGCCCACTGGTCGACAGGCGACAGGCGACAGGCACCAACATTATCGTATGCAGCCCGCCAGTTGTTCTGTAAGACACCAGATTCGACCCAGATTCGACCCAGACGGCAACCCCCAGAAGCAGGTGGACGTACGTCCTATGTCATTTGCTGTTTCTTTTTTTTTGTGTTTTAATGCAGCTGTGCGTGTCCGGAGACCGAAGACGAGAGAACTGGATGGAGATGGAGGGGGAAAAGAATATAACTCAACCGAGTACGACAGAGATAGATGCTTGGTCAGAATCTGAAGAAAAGCCCTACAGTTGGGATTTACTATTGGCAGCAGTACAAATTTCACCGTCCGCCCGGGCAGGATGTCGATCCTCTCCGGCGCGAGATGATCAGCAACGGATGGGATTGCCGGCCTCTCTCCTGGCTTAAAATACATTCCCTAGCGAGACTGTACGGAGGACGCAATTACCTAACATTGAACATTCACTAGGTACACTTGCTGGCTTGGTGGGCAACTAGGTACGTGCTGAGGCCTAAATGTAGCGCTGATAATCTGTACTAGTCTTGCGTTTGCTGGCTTTTAGTTCGTTCTGCAGGAGCATCTGCTCCTGCCTTTTTTTTTTTTTTTTTTTTTTTTTTTTTTCTGGCCTTGCCGCTTTTTCGGTTACATGAGCGGACGGTACTCGGTACGGAGGTCGCGCACAAAAGTCATGGGCGACTCCGCTGTGTGGTCGCCCATAGCTGGGTCGCCCATAACTTTTGGTAGCGCCATCTGTACTGTGGTTGTAAGGGTAAGTTTTAGCCTTGCATGAAGTAGATGTGGCTCGTGCTTGTGCAAGTTGTGCAAATATGGTGCTGGGCTGGAAGGTATCGCAGCTAAAAGACGCCCTGGCCAGTACGTGACAGGGGGGCGAAAATTTACGCCCGCAACCACAGTACTTTGACCACTCAAGCAATCCTACGAGGTGCCGTGACGAGCCTCATCGTCTTCTTGTTTTCCCATCCGACAGACACCGATCTGGGATGGAATTCATGCCTCATCTCCGGAGTCTGGTAAAACTTGGGCTACTGGCACAGATATGAAGCTAGCCATACTCAGGAGATCTTTACGCGGTGTCGAACAAGCAACACGGCCATCGGACAGCTGATACGGTACGAAGTAGTGCGCAGCATGTGTCGGTCTGCGAGTCCTGACTCTTGGCTTGTCGATTCAGGCTTCTTGAGAGATAATGTCGCTCGGCCGGTTCTCCTCGTCTTCCTAGCGGTGCAGTCTGTGAATCCAGGTCAAGATCATTGGTGAAGAAGGGCATTTGAGCTGCCTCGCTGTGGTTATTCGAAACTGTCCGTTGTGGAGTGATTGACTTTTTGGAAGAGCCCTTTCAAGTAACAAGCTCCAGACCTTGCTGCCCTTGTGCCCCTCACCTCTCGCAACGTCGATCTTTTCCCCGAACAGCAATGCTGCGCCGTACCACAAAAGCAGGATATGGGAGATGCATCGGATTTCGCATATGGCCAAAGAGATTTTCCCATTGTTCTGCCATGCAGAAATCTCGATGCACATACGAGTTACAGGGGTCCGTATTTGGGAGCAGAACCCCCGCCTCATCCAGCCTAGCTTAGTCCAGTACCTACCTGGTCACCCAGCCAAGTACTGCTCTGTACCTTTTCTTCTTCTTTTTTCTTCTTCTTCTTGAAGTGTCCATCAAACCCCCAAGCTCTTGTTCCTTTTCTTCGCATCCAAATACATCCAAACGACTCTAGCATTCTCGTGTGGCAGCACAAGTGCCTCCATTCCCGGCCGAGATTCAATTCACTCTGTCCGTCTCTATGACAAGACATGGAATCGAACGCCGTCGCTGCATCCCGTGACCTATGGATGTTTGCTTCTCCTCAGCTTTTGCCAGAATGTGTGCTGATGGGTAACAGCACCGCTTTCTATTACTCGATGCTCCGGACTCGACTGTTCTGCAGAAGTCCGGACCACGCGCCAGGGTTCAATCGTATGACCGGAATACACTCCTTATCCTCCATGGACTGAGTCGCGTAGAGCCAAGATTGGTCTCTTCGGTGCCGAACTTGGCCGTTTTCGGCCGTTTGCTTTACAGAAGAAACCACACGTGCTTTTCTTTCCTTTCTTTTTTTCTCTATCAAAACTCGCTGGCCCTATGCTTTCTTTTTCAGATTTTGCGGTAATAAGATTACCCTCTTCCTGACGAATCGAGTTTGGATTGCATCCGCTGCCCAAGCTGCCGCACATGAGAACGCCCAATAAGCGCAACTGGCAGACAGACCGACTGCTGCACGGAAGATGCAGGTTGGTCGGACGTGTTTAACGGTGTTGCTAGCGGAGGCATTCAGAGCTCTATCCCCTACCTAGACTGTCCAGGGCTTGGTGTAGGCAGTGGCTCGTAGACTAGCCGACTGGGTAAAGTCACTTACTCCCTAGCCGAACGGCTTACATCGAAAAAATAAATAAATAAAAATTAATGATCGTCTCCGACAAACATGCTATATCACGATCCCCGAAGAGAAGCGTCATCCCCGGCGGAACGGGTGGCGATCGCGTATTAGCTCAGCAAGATGGATACTACTTGTGAACAAACCCAAGTTGTCGGGTCCTGCCAAAGCTCCGCCGTTGGGCTCAAAGATGCCCCGAGTATCCATTGGGAAGCACAATAGTAGTCTGTCATCTCATATCACATCCGAGCCAAGAAGCACCAACATGTCTTTGCCTAAAGATATCATTTTTACAATGAGCACAAGCGGTAATAGTCACCCCGCTTATCTATCATCGACCATATGCAGAGATTACGGCCTGCCTTTGCTTCTTCCACGAGTATACCCAGGTCCATGTCGAGTTGTATGCGAGCACATCTCCATACCGAGTATTTGCTGCCCAGGCAGTGGCAGTCACAGCAAACGAAATTTGAAGATCTCACTGGGCCAGCGGCATATGTAGGATGAGGAAACTTGGTTTTTCTTATTCTCAGACTAGACCACTCATTCGCCTGTCGCCGCCAACATGAACTCCAGCATTTCGTGCAGCCATAGGATTGTGATTGCATCTACTTCCTGCTTTGTACCACAGGCGTGTCTAATCTGCCATCATGGAGCCAAGTCGCAGCACTAACAAACCCCCAATGCGAGTCCTCGGAAGCACAGGTGTACGTAGATGTTGTATGTTGTACCAATGGACTCGAACCCGAACATTCCGAGTGGAAATGGTATGTTTTAGATCCACAGGGGCCAAATGTCTGGGAGACCTCAAACTGGTCAGTCGGAAGTTGGAACCGCTCCAGTCATCAGTGATCTTTCTGTCAAGGGCTGCGAGGGAAACCTGGTGCCGTACACCAGGAGAGAAGAGAGGTTACCGCTGGTGCGCCGGCAAGATACAGCTAGGATTGGTTCTAGGACGTAGTCTTTCCCACCTAGCCAAGACTGCAATACCTGCACATGTCGCAATGCTTGAGACATATACGAAGTATTCAGTCATCTTCTAGCAGCATTCAAAATATTTCAGGAAACCCTACCAATAGCAAGCACTTCGTTTGGAAGGCACCGACTTCCTTAGACGGGCATGTGGGCTCTCCTCGCGCAACGCACGACTTCACAATGCTTGGACATATTCTTGGCCATCGTAAAATACTGAATTCGATGCAGTTGTAACGTCATTCGAAATTGCCACATGATTATACATGGCTGTTGGTGATGCGAAAAGACGAATCTGATAGGAGATATAGGGATATATCTCGCAATGACGATGCTGCCGCTTGCCGTTCTGACCTCACAATTCTGTACAGATTACAGTATCTCCAGCGTGTCCCAAATTCATGCGCCCCGGAATGCAGTAATGACAAGCCGGATCCCTCCTACTGGGCTCAGAAGAACAGTTGCCCCACAGCCGATCTGCGCCAAAAAAAAAAAAAAAANNNNGTAATGACAAGCCGGACCCCCCCTACTGGGCTAAGAAGAACAGTTGCCCCACAGCCGATCTGCGCAAAAAAAAAAAAAAAAAGGCTCTCTACCATCTCGGCAGGGCAGCCACAAGAATGGTCGCGGAGCAGATTCAATACAATGAATGTAATGCAGCGGCCAGCAGCAGCAGCAGCAGCAGCAGCAGCAGCCCAGCCTTCCATCCACAGCACGAGATTTCTTGCTCTCTGAGAACGCACACAGAGGGCCAGGCCGCAGAAGCCCTGTGGCCACGTCTGGGCCGACGATCCCCCTCCAGACGGCCAAGGCCCACGCTCTGCTCCCCATGCCTCCACGCTCTAGGCCTAAAGAGAGGGGAGGACATGCGCCAATAAGTAACGTGCCCAGACAGGTAGTATACAGTGTCTCCACCGAAAAAGACTCCCATGGATATGCAAAGAAGCAAAGAGCTTGATCCCCGTGTGTCAAGCAAGGGTTGCAAAAGACTGCTGTCCTTCTTCTACCAAGCTGTCCCAGCCTGCCGTATACAACATAGGCCCAGCCAACAAGCCTGCTATGCTCGCTATGCCCAGCTCTGGTGTACCACTTTACCACTCAAGGTACCTTCCCAGGCAGGGTGCTGGGTGGCAGATAGTCGGGGCCCTTCCAAAGCCTTGGGGATTCGCCACAAGCTGGCTCGCTCCCCTAGAGCGGTCTACATGACCAAGCTCGAATGGAGTACCTCGTCGTACCTGTCGTGCCCAGAGTCATTGGACTGAAGTTCAGTCGTCATGGCAGTTTAAATCACTATGGGACTAGACTCAACACTTAAGTCATACCAGTCACCCAAATCCGTTTTTTTTTTTTTTTCCCCTTCGTCTTATTTCCTTTGTTCACCTAGTCATCGGAGAGCGTTCCGTTGCAATCTCAACGCTGTGCTTTGGTTATATGTCGGCAGCAGCTCCCAGCTAGCAACTAGCTACCTACCTTAGCCTCTCCCCAAGTGCTTGCCAGGGGTCGTCGATTTGTACCTACCTCGGTGCGCATCGGTCGATCCTGTTGTCTCTTACCTCCGCCCGCCTGCTCGCCTATTCGTCCTGCTTCGATTCTTTTGCAAGGGGCGGTCCCACGCCCCCCATATGACCCAAAGACCACCCATTCATCTGATTGCCGGCAACGACACACTGGATGTACCTAGATCCCGACAAGAGAGTACCTTCGTGTACATCGAGACCTACATCCAGAGCCCCATTGAGAGAGCATGGATCTCAAAGTACTGCTCACATTCCCACTGATGAGCACTCGAAGCGGCTGAACCACAATTCGCCAGCGACACGCGGGTATCTCCAGACAGTAGCACCAAGTACCGCTCGACACCACTCAGCGTTCCATGACATCGTGGACTTGGTATTCTCTCTCTCTCTACTCTACTCTGCCCTGCTCTGCTCTGAACCAGCATCCGACTGCACATACCCTCATTTTCTTTTTCTCTCTCCTCGTATGTAGCGAGCAGTTGTCTGGCCCGGCACCCCGGTGTGAGCTTTGGGAAAGAGAAAAGGGAAACAAAATAACCAACCCCAAGCCTGGGTTGAACCCAGATCAGGTCTGTCTCTCGTCTACTGACGCCTGCCTTGTCTTTTGGTGGACATCCCGCCCGCCTACCCAATCCAGTGCCGAATGTGCATTTCTGCCCCCCAGCGCGGGCCTTGCCATCAAGTACAACAAATCTGCGACCTGCTGCTATCTGCAACTTTAATTCAACCCATACCCATACCTACTCGAACTCGCACCCCATCAGCGATCCACAGCACCTTCAACTCCCCAGCCCAGCCCGGGGGTCTGTCTGTGTTGCAGAGCAGAACAGGTCAGACCATACCCGCGGGCGATTTGTCCATCTAACAGCCCTCCTGCTTGGTGTTGAGCTCAGTCTACACAACTCGCTGGCTCTGACCATAGACTACTAGGTCTCGCGTCTCTGCCTACCCATCATGGACGAGCAACAGCCACAGGCCGGTGCTTCGGCGCCCCAGCTAGAATCCGATCAGCAACAGGAAACAGAGCAGCCGTCCTCGCCAGATTCCGCGAGAAGCGGCAACGGAAGTAGCAGCGGTGGTGGTAGCGGCAGTGGCCATACGTTTACTGGCCAGAGTGCTTCAGCAGCCGCCCAATTCGACGACGAAGATGACCTGACACCTCCCGCATTCAAGAAGCCGATATCGCTTCCGCCTGCTGCGATCGATCCTAACATTGGCGGGAGTCTTGACGGTTCGGCGGCGGCTGCCGCTGGCCTACACCAATCCGGCGACAACGCCTCTTCATGGAGCGCCTCCTCAGACCGCCAGCTCGGCCATGGCAGCGCCAGCAGTCACGCCGACCCAGCTGACCGTGTATATCCCATACGTTCACTGGTCAACGTCGACCAGTCGCAGGCTACCCCTTGGTCGGCTCGCAACTCGGGCGAGCATGAGTACTTTCCTCGCTTCGATGCCATGAACACCAGTGTTCGGCAGCGATCCAGCAACGCGCGTGTCGAGTTGGAGAGTATAAGGCGGTCCGATACCTTTGGCGCACAACCTCGCAACAGTTCCGTCTCGGCCAGGACCAAACGAAAGGGCACGCTGTCCGAATCCATTGGAAGCCCTGTTAACGACACTCATCCCTTGCCGAATTTTGCTGATAGCTCTTCTGACGCCGAATCTGAGAACGCCAATGATGGTGCGCCCTCGAGCTCCGGGGGTGACAGCCAAGACTCCAGTGACCGTGATATGGGCGAGGCACTCTACACCGCACGCACAAGGCACGTTCAAACCGAAGAGGGCCATTATGTCATCACCGGCAGGGATGGTCCATTACAGAGGTGTGAAGACGAACCTATCCACACTCCCGGGGCCGTGCAGGCATTTGGCTTGTTGATCGCACTTAAGGAAGACAGTGAAGGCCGCTTTGCTGTTCACGTAGCAAGTGAGAACTCAGCTCGGATCATTGGCTACTCACCGCAGCAGCTCTTTAAACACGAGAACTTTTTGGACATATTTTCGGACGAACAAGCAGACAACATTCTCGACCATATCGATTTCATCCGAGATGATGACGCCGACGTAGCTACCAATGGGCCCGAAGTATTCAGCGTGTCTGTACGCCCTCCGAAGGAAAAGAATCTCAAGCTGTGGTGCGCAATGCACGTCAACTCGGCCCAACCCGACATCATCATCTGCGAGTTCGAGTTGGAGGACGATCAGGAGCACCCATTACGCCCGATAGATGAGATGACGCCACCAGCTCCCGAAGATACCCTTTACCAGACGCCCACCCTCGAGGAATTCAACGAGAGCACAGAGATCAGCAGCAAGCCCCTGAGGGTTCTCCGAAGTGCTCGCAAGAAGCGTGGTGAGGCGGGTGCTATGCAGGTCTTTGATATAATGTCACAAGTACAAGAACAACTCGCATCAGCGCCGACCCTCGACAAGTTCTTGAAGATCCTCGTGGGAATAGTGAAAGAGTTGACTGGCTTCCACCGAGTCATGACATACCAGTTCGACGCTTCTTACAATGGCAGGGTCGTCACCGAGCTAGTTGATCCTATGCAGACGCGGGATCTGTACAAGGGATTGCATTTCCCGGCTTCTGACATTCCCAGACAAGCTCGTGAGCTGTACAAGGTTAACAAGGTGCGGTTATTGTACGACAGAGATCTGGAATCGGCTCGTTTGGTGTGCCGGTCGGAGGCTGATATGGAGGATCCCTTGAATCTCACTCACTCGTACCTCCGCGCCATGTCACCCATCCATCTGAAATACCTCGGCAACATGGCGGTCCGGGCTTCCATGTCCATATCGATCAACGCCTTCAATGAACTGTGGGGTTTGATTGCCTGTCACTCGTATGGCCCCAGGGGTATGCGCGTGGCTTTTCCGATTCGAAAAATGTGCAGGCTCATTGGCGACACTGCTTCGAGGAATATCGAAAGATTATCTTACGCGTCACGACTGCAGGCGAGAAAGCTTATCAACACCGTACCCACTGACAATAACCCTTCTGGATATATTATCGCGTCGTCAGAAGATCTTCTCAAGCTGTTTGATGCCGATTTTGGTATGTTGTCCATACGCGGGGAAACCAAGATATTGGGCAAGCTAGATAACTCGCAAGAGGCTCTCGTCATGCTGGAATATCTGAGGGTGAAAAAGTTCGCATCGGTCGTGACTACACAAGACATTGGTGCGGATTTTCCAGATCTTCGTTATCCCCCCGGGTTTTCCATCATCGCTGGCATGTTGTATGTGCCCCTCAGCGTTGGTGGGCAGGACTTCATCGTATTTTTCCGGAAGGGGCAGGTCAAGGAGGTGAAATGGGCTGGCAATCCTTATGAGAAGGTCATAAAAGAGGGCACCGCTGATTACTTGGAACCACGAACAAGCTTCCAGGTATGGCACGAAACAGTCATTGGGAAATGCAGGGAGTGGTCCGAAGAACAGGTGGAGACTGCAGCTGTGCTTTGTTTGGTTTACGGTAAGTGTCTTCTTGTCGTTGTTGGCGTAGCTCTGTACAATGTCGTCGGCTTGCCACAGCTGCTGATTGTCCGACAGGTAAATTCATCGAGGTCTGGAGGCAAAAAGAAGCTGCGCTGCAAACCAGTCGTCTCACGAAGCTTTTGCTGGCAAACTCTGCTCACGAAGTACGCACACCACTCAACGCGATCATCAATTACCTCGAAATCGCCCTCGAAGGTAGCCTCGATCAAGAAACCCGCGACAATCTGGCAAAATCGCATTCGGCTTCCAAGTCCTTGATCTACGTCATCAACGATCTCTTGGATTTGACAATGACGGAGGAGGGCCAAGACCTCATCAAAGACGAAGTCATTGATTTTCCAGCTTGCTTTAAAGAAGCCACGGACCCTTTCAAGGTAGATGCCAAGAGAAAGGGTATCACATACGAGGTCATCGAGCACCGCGGTCTACCTTCACATGTTCATGGCGACAACCGACGTGTACGACAGGCCATCGCCAATTTGACAGCGAACGCAATCGAACACACAAAGGAGGGATCGGTGAAAATTGAGTGCTTCGTGGTGGAAGTGGTGGGGACCAGAGTCAAGATCGAAATCGTGGTACAGGATACTGGAAAGGGCATGAATAATGCTAAACTTGACGCATTGTTCCAAGAACTGGAGCAGGTCAGTACGGATGACTCACTGGACGATGTGGAGCCAGCCACGGACGGTCGTGCTCTTGGCCTTGGTCTGGCTGTCGTCGCAAGAATTGTTCGAAATATGGATGGTCAGTTGCGGCTGAAGTCGGAAGAAGGTGTGGGCACGCGATTTGTTATGCAATTACCATTCGACCTTCCAGACCCGCCCGAGGCGCCTACCGAGCCGTCATCGAGCACAGATACAGTCATATCGCCGCCCGCACAGTCCAACATGCCATCAGTCACAAAATCCCTTCCACCAGCCGAAGATGGTGAACTTACCCTGAAGAGCAGCCCTCCCAACGCACCACCCCACGAGACCCTGCGAGAACGAAGGAGCTTTGATGACGCCAGGAGCATGCAGAGCTTGAGAAGTACAACCAGTAAAGGCAGTGTGGCAAGCAGTATGAGCGATGCAGACCGTCTCATCGACGCCCTTTCAACACCATTGCCCTATGGCGAGGGCGCAGAGAGTGACTCAGGCGTGCAGCGCCGAGGCTCAAAATCCGAACGTCGCTCTGGGACGAGTGGCAGATCACTGCCTGTCGCAAGCAATGCTCATGGTGACCATATAGAGCGTCCTCCTGGGCCTCATCGGTCATCGACCGCCGGGCAGCTAGACACTAGCACGCAAGTCACTGGTATGGCCTTCATTAAGGACTCAAAAACACCAGTGAAGCCTGTAAAGGTGCCCGATGAGTTCACCGATATGCCACCACCCGGCCAAACAGGACAGCCTTCCGGCGTCATGTTCGAGATACCCAATCCAAGTAAAGCAGAATCCGACCCTCGAGCCGAGTCGTCTTCGCAAACTCAACCTCAGGCCTCATCGAACCGACCAGTCCCCGATACTTCTGAGAAACCCTTTCAGAAGCTCAGTGTTCTAATCGCCGAAGACGACCCGGTAAACATGAGAATCCTGACAAAGCGATTGGAGAAGGCCGGTCATGAAATCTTCCACGCCGTGAACGGTGAAGACTGCGCAGCCGTGTATTCTGAACGACCCCAGGAATTTGATGTCGTTCTCATGGACATGCAGGTAAGTCGGATAAACCTGATTGACAATTCAATTGCGGAACTTCTCCGCTGTTCGTTACAATTCGGTCGTAAGAGAATTTACTAACCAGGTGGACAGATGCCGATTGTGGATGGTCTTACGAGTACCAAGCTGATAAGGGCATTCGAAAGATCTGACAAGTGCGCAGAGTTGTCTCCCTTGGCACAACATCAAGGCAGGGTACCCATATTCGCTGTATCTGCCTCCCTGGTCGAGAAAGAGATGCCTAAATACGTGGCTGCTGGATTTGATGGCTGGATTCTCAAACCCATTGACTTCAAGAGACTCAACATTCTACTAAGCGGCATAACGGAAGACGATATCCGCAATGATTGCCTCTACGTCGCTGGAGAATGGGAACGAGGTGGTTGGTTCGGAACTCGCTCTTTGCTCAATGACTCACCTGCGACAGAAGGTGAGCAGGGCAACGACTCATGACACTATTCTGTGGTGTGACACATTGGAATGAACCCGGCCACACGTGGTTCGGCAGAAACAACGCGTCGATGCAGGTATAGCTGGCCGGCACATTCGACTTGAGTAGGTTTTTCTTGTGCCTCGCCAGGGGTGAGACCGCCGGCGCGATATAATGGTATGGGTTATCAAAACTATATGGGATCTGGCATTACGAGGAGCCAGTGCGCAATGACGACTTGGCAACATTAATGACGTTTGTGTCTATCTGGTTGCGGTGAAAGAATTGTATTTTCTGGTCTGCGCTGAAAAGTATACGCATCGCATGGGAGTTTGGATTGGTTGAAGGGTCATGGCCAAAGGCAGATGACTTCTTTTTGTCTCCCAGGTAGCGAGAAGCCTAGGTTAGTGCTCATCATGCATATCTATGGATTGAGAGGGTTTGAACCTCTTCATTCAGAGGTGAACATAATTGAAAGCAGAAATATACCTCTGGGCTGATCACGCGTCACTATGTCACACCAATTCCTACCACTACCAATACATGTTCACCTCGAGAACCTGATTTTCTGGAATACCGAGAGAATGCAAGTGATGAGCCACATTGCTCCACACGTAGGGTTTGACCGTATTTGTACACAAGATGGTGCCTTGCGAGGCTACGTATACAACTTTTTTCATCCTGACCAAATTCTTCTACACGTTGCTTGTTGCGCATTTCGTATTTTTTAGCAATGGGTACACTTTATATATCAATAATGACGCCGCGGGGATGCCCAACAATCCTGCAGCTCATACACTCGACGCTCGATGTATGAGAATGATGAATGGATGGCCCCCGGGACTAATAAACATACCCATATCAAAGGCTTCGGACATATACCTAACCTAGCAAATGTCCTTTATCTGCTACTACTTGCTAACACACCGCGAGCTTGGCTATGCATGCATCTGACAACTCGAAACGCAAACGCGAGTTGTCAGACCAGACGACGACGCTATGCGGTACATATACGTGATTTCTAAACCACCGGTTTCCGTAAAAGCCTACGCCATCGAAATCATTTCAAATACGATATTTTTTTTGGACACCAAACACCGTCAAAGTACCTTAGCCCTCTCCCATGTACATGGGATCTCCGTTGCCCATGCCCTGTACAGCAGTGCCATAGTCGTTCTTGATAGCAGCCTGCTGGACTCTCTGCTGGTTCTGAGCTTGTTGGATTCCACCTGCATTCATGTTGGTCATGGGTCGACCCATGTTGACTCTCTGGTTTGCGCTCACTGCCCTAGCCCCGTTCATGGCGAACTGAGCGTTGTTGTGATCCCTCGTCCGCGGCACCTGGAGTTTCTGGAGCGATTGCTGAGCGACGGGCTTGGCCACGGCAGCGGTGGCATTGATCGGCGCAAAGCTTTCATCGTCCTCCATCTCTGCATCTGCATCTTCGTCACTGCCTTCGTCATTAGCCTCGGAGGCTGAAGTTGCGGCGGTCGTTGCAGGTTGCGCCTCATTAGAAGGGCCGTTGGTACTAGAAGTAGAGGGCTGGCCTACAGACTGTTGGGGCTGCTGAACTGAAGCAGATCGACCCTGAGCCGTGGCTGCGGGGGTCGAGATTGCCGTGTTCGCGCCAGATGCGGCGCCGGAACCTGTAGCGGCAGCGGCCTGTGTGGTGGCTGGCGTCGGATCCAAAGGTCGCTGGGAGCTCATGCCGTTCGACCTCGACGTAACGATTACATTCTTCCATCGTTCAATGGCGCGTTGGACCACCTCGACGGTGTCAACGTGGCGGTCGTTCAGGTTGAAGCCGACGCCCCACATATTGCCCTGCTCGAGGCCCTTATGTAGGACATGGGAAACAAAAGCCTGATCAAAAGGTATTGTAGACGGTGGCATCATTCTGAACTCTCTGGGCTGTTGCAGACGATTGAGCTGGTCGATTTGAGCCTGAAGATTGCTGCTCTCCTGCTTGAGGGAGTGTTGATTCTGCTTAAGCTTCTCCACGTCCTTTTGTCTTCGGCCAACGCTTCTAGCCAGCTCCAAGATCCATAGCTCCTGCTGCCGAGGCGAGGGCAAGGATTCCCACACGGCGTGCGTAGATTGGAGGTGCTCCGTGACTTGTTTCTCAAGGTTGCTGGCAACCTGCTCTGCCTTCTTAACGCTTTCTCGCAAATCAGCAGCAGGCACGTGATTCTGAAGTGGCGGGTAGCTCAGGTCTTCGTGCGAGGCCGTTGTCGCGGCAGCGCAAGTAGACTTCCATTTCTTAAACTCCTCCTGAAAGTATGTCACCAATGCATCGTACTGTTTCTTGGCAGGTGGCTGTATGGACCACGAAGAGGACGTTGGGAATGGCGTTGAGGAGAACAAGGTGGGAGGTGGCTGGAGGCACTGCAACGTCAAGGCAGGAAAGTCGAGAGAAAGCGGATCGAAGTCGAATGGAAGCGAATTCATGTCGATTTGTTGCCTAGGTAGTGGGATACCGTTAGCTTGTGTCAGATACCCCCGTCGGGGTGTATACTCACTTGGCCGCTCTCCAAGAGCCGAGAATCTCTCTCAGGGCGAGCTCGGCAGCCCTTGCAGTGTCCATGGCATCCGTCAACTTTTGTCTCGCGTCGAGCTGTTGTTTTTGAGCCATTCTACTGGAGTTCCGCTGCTGCTGTGCGCCAGACTGCCTCGACTCCGTGCTCTCGTCCCAACCGCTGGCTGGGTCCCCATTCTTGCTTGGGATATCGTTGATGACTCCAGTGGCCTCCCAGCCGGGCTGCTGCCAGGAATACACGGGGGACTGATCTACCATGAACTGGCCGTCCTTGGCCACAGAGGACTGGTTTCGGGGGTCGGGGCTCCTTCTAGCAGAGCTTGAGCCCGTCGGGGTTCCAGGAGTAGATGCATCTCGGCGGGCAGCCAGGGAACCACGGGGCTGTCTTCTGGTAATGCCAGAGCGCATCTTGCGAATGGCATCGACATCGTGAACACCGTCCGCGGGCTTTGGGTTCTTCTCCTTGATATACAGATCCAAATGTCTACCCAGGGAGGAAGACGTGAAGGCCTGGCCGCAGTACTGGCAGTTGCGGTCCTTGGGCGCGTGCGCTGCCTTGGATGCACCAGGAGACTCGGCAGTGGCTCCGTTACCGCCAGCGTCCGACATGGTTGCAGCAGTCGAGAGATTACTTGACAAGTAAAATGGATATATAGTAGGTTTGTTGGAACAGATGTCTGGAAAGGCTTTCTGATATGCCTATGCTCTTGTGAAGCTATTTTGTTCTGCGCAGATGTTTCTCACGGCTCGAGAAGTGGTCGCTTCGATCGAGGGACGGACGGGTTTTGCTATGTAGACGAGCTTGGTTGCTGCTGCAGCTTCTGTAGACAGCAGTGGTTTGATTATTGGTTGTTGGCTCGAGTCTGATAACAAGACATTGATTGAGCCTCGACGGACGGTAGACGCAGACGCAGAGGTCCACGGCCACTCCTGCAAAAGATGTTCCGGTCGGGGGAAATAAAAGTGATGGGCGTCTTGTCTTGTGTGCCTCGTCTAGGTGTCTCGCCGGGCAAAGAGAGCTGGGCACTTTTTTTTTTTCCTGGTCGGGGACTTGGGAAAGACGATCCAGGGGCTTGCAGCTTAGCACTAACGGGCGAAGCTAGTACCAGGATCAGGACTTGGGGGGGAACTGTACTCTCAGCCAAGCTCCGTGCCCGCAGCTGTTGCACTCAAATTTGCAGTGGTCAAGAAATAAGAAATAAAGATACGACGTGCAACGAGGGCAGCGCAGACTGTAGCAGTCTAGCAGATGTCCAGTCTGAGCTTATGTCGACTGCTGGCGAATGGATGGATGGCCAGGGAAGGGCAAAGGGGTTGCAACCAACAAGCTGCAGAGGGCTTTTGTTTTGTGGCCGCGATGGGGTGACGCGTCTTGGGAGACAGAGGAAGAGGAGGAAAAAAAAAAAAAAAAAAAAAA
>JACVEI010000224.1:0-52525 GCA_018115615.1 Pestalotiopsis sp. DP-2020a | reverse complement strand
AAAAAAAAAAAAAAAAAAAAAAAGGAGAACAAGAGTCTGGTGATTGCTATTTCCGGGGATATATCGTGTACTGTACCTCCTCCTCTGCTCGTCCTACCATTAATTGGTATCCTGCGGGAAGAAAAGGAAGGAGGGGGGAAAAGAAAAGGTCGGTTAAGAAAAAAAAAAGAAGCGACTGGGAGTATGAGGGTCGCCGCCGAGGAGGCCTAGTCGTCTTTTTGCTGTTGCCAATTACTTCTTTGCTGTTCTCCCACCCCGTAACATCTTTTATCAAGTCAGGTACCGTGGTATGTAACTAGTAATTCAAAGGAAGAGAGAGAGAAAAATAAGTTCAGGGTTTGACGCTAAAACAACGAATCCCAGATCAGAACATCTGGCCAGGTACGTACGTGTTTTAATATGGAACGCTGAGAACGTAGGTAAACTTACACGTATGATGGATCAATCAAGTGTGTTGTGGTGTAATGTATGCACGAAGTACTACTGCCTGTACGCCAAGCGTGGTACTCGGCTACTGCTAAGGTGCCGCTTGACGAATTCCTACCGCGTTCCGAGCTGCTGCTACGTATTGCAAAGTGTCAACGGAATAACGAGGAGCCCAACGCACACCGAGACGCTGCCTCCTATTTATCGTTTTTGCGAGCGATGCTCCTCGGCCTGCGTTGGTGAATGGAGACTTCTGATGAACCGATCGATCGGGCTGATCGATGCCTACTCTCGTGACGAGAGCCGCATCATTGAATGAGAAGGGGGGGTTGTGACGCCGAATGTGTTCGACTTCAGATGGCAGCTTCTTTCACTTCCTGTGGCCTTGATTCTCATGATTCTCTCCCCGTCCGTGATGCTGTTGCCCTTTCCGCCTCTCCCACCCCCTCGGTCTGGTATTAATTCACCATACGAGGTTGTGAATGAAAGCTTTTCCCTCTGGTACCCGTGAACACGCACGTACTGTACCCTGGACCATGCCCACTACTGCCTTACCTTGCCTTTAAGACGGGGGCCTAGCTTCCGCCATTGGCTCTACCGTCGCCTAGCGCCCAGACTGATCGGCCGCGGACCTAGCCCAGCTCTACCCGCGGGCCGCTGATTGGAGCCAAGCTTCAGCGCAGGGAACGGGTGAGGCGGATCAAGGGCCCCCAGCCAACTCTCAGGGGCTTTGCTGCGCTACTGCGCCAGCGTCTTTGATTTGGTCTTTCATTTCTTCTGTCTTCTCGATGAGACTGGGACTCATGAGCAGCCAAGAGGGCGACTATGGAATGAATGAGTGATTGACAGCTGGTCTTGACTTTTCAACAGCGTGCAATTCGCTCATTTGGTATACTCGTGGGTAAACAATCACGTAACCCAGAGCTCGTCATTCAATAAATGGATCAATCGATATACCGGCATCAGGAAAGAGAAGCCACAGTAATGTACACAACATTACCGTTCCAATATGTTCATTTCGCCTTGTAGGGCCACACATTTTGAAAACATGCTTCTCCCAATTTGCGTGCACTGCAGGTTTAGCTATATTCACACGCATAGCTTACAAGATTGATGTCATGAGTACTGCTGAATCATGATCATGTCTCAAAAATATCATTCCCAGCTCTGTTGATTGGGAGTCAACGTTGTCTCAAGCCCCACAAGCCATGTGCTCTCAATATTCTCAAGTATTTGTCAGGTACGGAGTAAATAGTAGTCCCCGTGTCATTTCGAAGTTGGTGATTCGCAATGGGGTAATACTAATACGCTGGGACCTTATGTACGTCTGATTAGGAGGAGCGCGTTGGTCTTTGAGCTTACCTTGCTGCCCTTGTGGTTTTCTTGCTCCGGTATCGTTACCCGATATAATTCACTGTCGGCAAATTCGCGAGATCCGAAATATGTTCTCCCCCCTTTCACCCTGCAGGGGAAAAAACGGTGCAATATCTTAGGTTGCATACTGCAGCAGTACGTACGGGCGGCTGGGCAGCCAGATCGTAAAGCAGCAGCAGGAACACACTTATTAATGAAACGGCCGACGCGGGCAAATCGTGCATGCAACGCGATACGGTGATCGATGCTTCCGCGTGCCGAACGTTTCCAATACTCACAGTAATTCGTAGACTTTCGGCCCTGGTCTTGGCAATTCCGAGAGGAAGTGGCTTCGAGCACAAAGGCACGTGTCCCGGCCGAACCGCACAATGGCTTTGCTTCGCACGCGAGATATATACGGGATACGATGTACTGTGTCATGTGTGAGTCGCCCGTTGAGCTGAAGCACCTTTCAGTGGTGGATAATATGTACCTATGCCTCTCGATAATAAATGGTATCATACTCACCGTGTAACTGTTCGTGGTCTGTAATATAACCAGCGTCAAGGTATTGCAACCGTGCGCTATCAAGGTTTAAAAAACAACGTCCGAGTCCAGAACATCCTCGCTGCAGAGCCACTCGGGCAGTGTGCGGGTAGATACTCGCGTTGCCAGGTTTGGTAATCTGTATATTTCTGCGGAAAGCTGACGGAAGCCACTCTCTACACGTGCTGTGGAAAATCGTCAAATCACGGCTTTGCGTACAAGTGAAAGAGAGCCTGTGTGAATCAAATAATGAGCAGGAGCTTGTAGGGGCGCAAAATACCACGGTCCTGATGCTTGATCTCTAATAAGTCGATTGGCTTGCGCAATAGTGCTCTCCGTGTTGAGCATCAGGTATATACAGTACTGGGAGCGTTGATGTATGCGACACACTGAAACTTCATCATCAAAAAGAATCTCAGAGACAGAGAAAAAGATGTGCTTCTGGAGTGATTCGGCAATAGAGAGTCAGTTGCATGAATGATCTCGCATTCCATGGGCATGACTCATTTACGATAGCAACTATTGAATTCTGAAGATATACATTGGTAATTTGGTATAGCTTTGCTATGATAATGAAGACACGGATTCCAGCTGAACTGAGTCATGCAGCCGGGCTTACAACTGCGTGAGAGCCGGTCAAGTATGTGACGAAGAAAGTGAGATATCATCGCTGAAATACGTTGCCAATACCGTACCTTTTCGCACAAAGGTCTTGACTGCGCAACAAGAAAGCAGTTACTTTTACCCTTGCACAAATTCTGTATTTGTTATATGGATTTTATCTAAATACCAATCGCAGCGATCAGATAAATATGTTGTAATGATTTAGAAGCCTACTGTCAAAATGTGGTTGCGATATACCTAGGTAGTCTTGGAAAAAGACCAATACTACGAGTACGAGGTAGATACCTACTTAGAACAATTCTATGTGAAAAGCTGAGCCACAGTAGTTGGCGCTAGTGTACAGCTAGCTCAGCCACATGCACCAATCAAGGCGCGTCGAGACGACTCCGCATCAACCCACTTGGGGGTAACCGCGACGAGAAAACCGCCAAAGACTTGCGACGCGCGACACTCTCTAGCTGCTGCTGCCCTGCTGCTCGAATCGCCTCGGCGCAGACCAAGCGGGCATTTGACAATCTCCAGCTTCAGCGCATGCGCAACCTGCCCGATCGCCGACCTGAACAGATTGTCTTCTACCTCATCCACAACTTACAATGCCTCCGGGTAAGTACTGCTTGCCCTAATATCTTTTATTCCACCCCGCGACATATCAGCTCCGGCGTTGCTTGCGGCCTCGCGCGGCCTTCATTTATGCGCGCTGCTACTTGATCTCAAACCTCAATACCTATTCAAACCTCCCACTACCAACACTACACCCTCCTTGATACGAGAAAGCACGATGTTTCAATCCATCTACCGACGACTGACCAATCGACCAGCCATCAGCGACGAGGAAACATCCGAGGTCGGCGGCGACGTCGTGGTCCCCATCCTGGAGAAACAGGATAGCGATGTGGAAGACAAGGATATCGCGCCTGCCGCCATCACGGGCGACCTGAACGACGACGAAGAAGACGGCGAGGACGATGAAGGAGACGATGAGGATCTGGGGGAGGACGAGTACGTGCCACCTTTTGCGTGCTTGCCGCATACAACAGCGAATCGTAGACTGACGTTCGGGCACAAAGATTTATTGTCGAGAAGATCATCGATCACCTCTACAAGGATGTGAGGAGCACCTACCCACATGATGCACTTGTTTGCAAGCTGCTAATGCTTTCCTAGGGTGAAATCAAATTCAAGGTCAAGTGGGAAGGCTATGAGAAGAAAGAAGACCTGACGTGGGAGGACGAAGATAACCTGAGGTACGTTTGCCCAGTCGCCAAACCAGCAAGTCTGCTGAATGCTGATATTTTTGCACCAGCCAAAATGCTTCTGCCGTCCTTGAAGCATATCTGGAAGCAGTAGGCGGCCGAGACAAGATCATCAGCGACTCAAAGACGGGCACGACGAAAAAGAAGAGAGGCCGCCCCTCAGCAACCAACACCCCTACGAATGGCGCCAAGCGCACCAAGCGTGACGCTCACCCTGCGTCCGGCACCCCCCCGGCCAGCATCACCAAGGCCTGGACCCCTCCCGCAGGCTCCTGGGAAGACCATGTTGCCGCCATCGATGCGTTGAACGATGACAACACGGGAAAGCTCATCGTGTATCTTACGTGGAGGAATGGCCACAAGACGCAACACGAGCCCAAGATTGTGTACTCTCGGTGCCCGCAGAAGGTGCGCTTCTCCTACAAACTGCCTATCGATTGTACGCGACGCTAACTCATTGTCTACCATGACATAGATGCTCCAATTCTACGAACAACACGTCAAGATTGTCAAGTCCACTAGTGATATTTGATGGAAACGACGAAGAAGCGTTCTTTGCCAGACCGTTTGGCAGATGAGCAGTGAATATACACTCTGCAAAACCCCTCGGATATCCAGAACGCTGGCGCGGTCCGTCCACCACGGTGGAATGGGTCTCCGTGATATTGCATCGGAAGGAGTTACTTTAACGATTCTTGTTTAGGACAACCGCCTGGGTCATGCAACACAGGTAGATATTTTTTTTGGGCGCTTAAGGAGTACATCAGGCTGCGATATGTCTATATGGCTTTGCAGACTTGCCATGGATTAGACCTCTTTAGGTATCAAAGGCACTGGAAATGCTGCATCTGCGATAGATCATCTGGCTTCTGTAAGTATAATCCATTCAGCAGGCTTTCACCTCAATTGTTTTAAGTCTTGCAAATCAAGTAAATCATGTCTTATAAAAATGCAGCTTCGTGTCATATATACATATATACATAATGACTATACTAAGATGTGCCGAACTGCAAATCTGAATAGAAAATAAAACTAGAGTGGATATCGGCGACAAAGCTCTGGCCTGGGGAAGGAAGAGCTCTGACACGAGACGAGTCGTGCTGGCTATGAATTGCAGAGGTTGGGGAGCTCCGACCCTGCTTGCTACACGTTAGCCGGGCCTCTACTACTAGATGAACCCTGTCGCGGACTCCGTCATTGGCGCCGGCCGCTGGAGCTGCACCCCTGCCACCATTGAAGCCCCCCTGCAGCAAACGGGCTTTTAGCTCTCCAGCCTTGCATTTTGCTGCCAAAAGGGTCACTCCAGCCTCGCTATTTACTGCCCATTGATGGCGGGGCAACGGATCGTATTTGTACTGAGTGAGTCGCACTTTGGCAGTTGCGCCCATTCTCTCTCCTGCTGCTTGATGCATACTTTCAACTTTGACGAGATTTCAGCATTTACACCACATCCACCTACACCTGGAAAGTTTCTCTCCAGACCTGACAAGCGTTCACGAGTCCAAGATCTAAAGACTGTAACAACTCACGACCGTTGCACGATTAGCCTGTGGAGATAGCTCCATACCAACCCAACCTTACCAACAAACTTATACTTTCCGTTACCTTCAGCGACGGCCTTCTAGTGTAAGCTTTTCTCAGATCGGCCGTTAGATGTCATACAGTTGGATCTCGATACTGATATATGCTTCAACAGGCTCGAGAGCGAATTCTAAAAAGAAGCTCCAATCAGCGCCATCACAACTTCCCCGGACTCCACACTAGGTCGTGGTTCCGCATTCCTGCCGATCAGTCGATCTAGGAAAGTCGATCTTGCTCGCCTCATTCAGAGAGAGGACTCGACAAGTGTTTCCACAGGGGAAAATCAGCAACCATGAAGGAAAACGATGTCATCGCCATCATCATCATTATCCTCTTCATCGTCCTGGCGCTCATCGCGTTCGGCATCTACCGCCTGGTACACATGGCCCGGAACCAGGGCAGCATAACGACCACGAGCAGCACGGGTAGTAGCGAAAGTGAGCTCATTGGCGGCTAAAAAGATCGTCTTCTTGAGAGTGAAGGGTCTCGTGTTTTGCGGGCGCCTGGTCCGTTGTCAAATGGAATATGCCCGCCATGCTGGGATGGTCGTACCTGGTCGGCACATAGGAGTGCTTGGCAATGGAAATGCCTATTCTCGTGTCCAGAGAGACTCTGGCCGCTGCACCAGGAGACACGATGATCTGATCAAAAGGATCAGAGCTTTCCGACAACTTTGCGAAAGCACAAAACGGTGACGGAAACCACGGCATGCTTCTTCTCTTCTTCCTCTATTATTATGGCATCTGGCTTCATGGAGATCCAGCGATCTTGGGCATTGTACATTGGGAGAATTGGCGTTATTCGGGGCAATGGGTCTTCTTGGTTCTTGCGTTTGCTGATGCGTGTTCGCTCCTCGACGAGACACGGAAATGGGTTGTGTGTATGTATGGAAGCGGGAGTCTTGCGATTGACTACTCGAGCAAGCACATGGGATATACGACATAGAAGAAATTGTAATGAGGCATGTAAATAGATGAAAACAGACGATAGCGATCCAACCATAGCCACGAGGATGGGAATTTTTTTTTAGCACATGCAATGCTTATTCAAATAAGTCGTGATTCATTAATGAATACAGTGGCGTTCGCACTCAACACGAAGCACCATGCGTTCAATCTGTACTTGATTTTGATGTATCGTCTTCATAACGCTTGAATCTTGCCATTTGCTTTCTTTGGAGCTTTGCCTGATATTATTAAATTACTATAGGACTCTGGCTAGGAAGAGATGGGAAATTCTCACACCGCATATCGCAGGCTGACAAATAATTGCAGACAGAGATAGAGGATGACCGGATCACCAGTCATGCATGCAATGGCCTCTCATGCGTTATAGTTCTCTGAAAACTACTACTTGTTCTATGATTTGACGCCAAAGAAAAGTACAAAAAAACGCCCAAAAAACGACGAAAGTGGTACTGCAAATGATTGAAAACGTGGATCAAAAGACAATCGGTCCATACAAGATGGCGACGACGCCATGATAAGTAAGAGGTACATGGCCATCAAAGCGATCTATGGACACCGATAATATGTTCATGAGATTTGACTGTAATACCCAGACTGACTGGCACTTGGGTCGGAGCCGTTTGCAACTCGAAACCTCAATAAGAGGACTCAAACCGCGTTGCCATGCGTCAAACCCAGGCAGGCGCGCGACCATTCTTTTCCCATCTGCACTCTGCAATCCCCTCCGGCCAAGTACCAATTTTCGAGGTTTCTCGCCATCACCTCCAGTCGTCAAACAACTACGCAAAATCAAGAACCAAAGCGTCAAACATCAAATCGAATCTCGGCACATACCTCATCAGATTGATCCGGAACAGCAATGTCCTCTCCAAACATCGCCATTGCGCTCATCATCATCTTCCTCTTTGGACTCATTGGCGTTCTCATCTGGAGAGCCCGCGCTACAGCCAAGAGTTTTGCGCAGAATATGTTCGGATCTCGAACGGAACGAACGGAAACAGAATCGGCAGTCTAAGGTTCGTACACAGAAGCATTTTTCCTGACTCTCCTTGACTGCCCAGAAATGTTTGCCATCACTTTTTCGATTTCAAACCCTCTCGAAATTGCAAGTGTTGCCATTGTTGGTCAAAGTTCTACTTCACCAACTTGCTTTTTACACGGCAACCTTGTCTTGCTCCGAGCTTCATGTCCCAGGATGCTCCACGCTTCCGTAGCGAGTGCGCTAAATGCCCGGAGCTGGCGCTCCCCACCCGACCCAAATCCTGCCGAACGGCTACCCCTGCAGGCCGATCTCAAATTTCTCTGAGAGGTCCGAAGCCGATTGCAGCGACGGAATCGTACAGAGTGATTTGCGATTGTGCTTGCACCCGACACTTCCACTTCGCGCATACAACAAGAAACACGGCACGGGATCTTACTGACAATACGTTGTTTGTAGCAAGAATGTCGGCTCGACCTGTTTTCCGCACCGCGACGCGGACTTTGCGACCTCTCTCTTGTTCTTGTTCTTCCATTCGCTCCGCCAGAACTTTCAGTACATCCTTTGCCGCGCAGAAGCCTACCACGAATAATAGTAATACCTCAAACTCGACCGAGAGAACGACACATTTTGGATTCGAGGATGGCCTGTCAGAGGCCGAAAAGACGGCGCGTGTGGCCGATGTCTTCCACAGCGTCGCCGAGTCGTACGACAAGATGAACGATCTGATGTCTTTTGGCTGGCATCGCATATGGAAGTGAATATAACAGTCCCTCCTTGACCCTTTCCAACCCTTTGCTAATGTGTATTCTTCGCCAGGGACCACTTTGTTAACTCTCTCAACCCGGGCCTCTCCCCTCACAACCCACCTACGCCGCAGAACATACTCGATGTCGCCGGAGGCACCGGTGATATTGCCTTCCGCATGCTCCACCATGCCCACCAAGTCAATAGAAACCAGGACGTGCGCGTCACCATTTCGGACATAAATACATCCATGTTGGCGGTCGGCAAGCAGCGATCGCTCTCTCTGCCTGCCTCACAACAGGCCGTGCTCTCCTTCCAGCCCGCCGACGCCACCGTGCTGCCCGAGTCGATGAAGCCCAACTCGTTCGACCTGTACACGGTCGCGTTCGGCATCCGCAACTTCAGCAACATCCCGCAGGCGCTGCGGGAGGCGTACCGCGTGCTGAAGCCGGGCGGCGTGTTCGCGTGCCTCGAGTTCAGCAAGGTGGGCAACCCGCTGCTCAACGCCGCCTACAAGCGCTGGAGCTTCTCGGGCATCCCCCTGGTCGGCCAGCTCGTCACCGGCGACCGCGACAGCTACCAGTACCTGGTCGAGAGCATCGAGCGGTTCCCCACGCAGGAGGAGTTCCGGGACATGATCGTGGACGCCGGCTTCGTGGTCGGGGGCGACGGCTACGAGAACCTGACCGGGGGCGTCGCGGCCATCCACAAGGGCATGAAGCCGCTCGATGCCAAATAAGGGACGGACGGGCAGTTTCTGGCGGCAGAACGACCGGGCGATAATTGTAAAATACCTGTACTCTCTCTGTATGAGGATCCGGACTTGCATTGGCATGTAATTATAGACAGGGAACATGAGATGAGCATTGTACAATAGGACAGTGATGGGCTGTACTGATATCTGATATAAGGACGAAACGTCCTGGACAAATGGCCATGCTACTCTGTAAAATGAGACGAACTTCAATCATAAAGACGAGAATCAGACGACTGGGATATTTCCCATAGTGCTTGCTGCATTGTGGTGATTGTCGTCCGAATAAGTGGTTAGGAAAGACTTCAAGCGATCCTCCCTGTACAGAGTGGTGATGTCTAAACAAATCACATGCTGGTTAGTGCCTTTGGATTTTGTAGGCATGATTCTTTGCATAGGCATGTCGGTAAGTTACTTAGAAAATGACCCCTTCTTTGGCAGATAGCCCATCGCCTAAGTCATATCAATCCAGGGTGGTGTTGCCTGATTCTCGAAACTATTTCATGACATGGTTGTACTTGAAGGTGACGTCTTGAAGGCTTGATATTTGATGCATAATGCATTCGTAGCTAATGTTGATGTTATGCAAGTCCCTGTGCTCCATCTGGACCTCTGTTTGTTAGTGCAACCAGTCAGCTAGAACGTGGGAAGTGATTGGCTGTAGGTACCTGCCGACACTGGGTCTTCCACCCCCTGGGCTTCTGGATTGAGCTGCCACTAAGCTTGTCTGGGGAGCGGGAGGTTAGAGCTCGCAGGTGCCACCGAGTGCAAAACTCAATGCGGCTAGGCATAACCCTGCGTTTGCTCGGCTGCCACCTGGCAGGCTTGCAGCTTCCCATCAGGCTGCCTTCGACCTTACCTAGCACCAACAGCTTCCCGAGCAGAGGCCTCAGCTTGTTGCCATCACTCCTCCTGCAACTCGGTCCAGAAACCGCATCTACAGGGTAGAGAAAAAAAAAAGTCCAGCACTGTATTTCTTGGTGCCCCGACCTCATCTTTAATTCCACCCTTCTTTCTTCCCCGTATAATTGATACCCAAGGTTCATTACTACCTTCAGCCTCGACTACAGCATTGTCGCCGTCTGAACATTTATCGGACGTTCAAAAGACATCCGGACGGAATACACGTCGAAGAAGCTCACGCGCGCGTGCGGATTCCCGATTCTTCTTTTTGCGAACGACCTCGACCCAGCCGACAATCGCCCGTCAACCGCGAAATCCAGACCGAATCGACAGATTCGCTCGCTCTCGATTGTTCCCCTCCACCTCCCAACTCGCAGCGCACACTTGACCCATGGCTGTATGTCATTCCCCGTCTCCCTTGGATTCGACTCTATACTAGACACCTGAGCCAAGGCGCCCGTGTATTTGTGGAAAGCTTCACCTCCCCAGGCAACGATCCGGCACTCAATCATCATCGCCAGCAAAGCTTGTTGGCAACTGCCTAATCTCCATTCCTTCCCCTTCTATCTGACACAGTTGTCACATTTACCACCCCACCGTGCAGCCTCCAACACCTCACTATCATGGCTCCCTTCAACAATGGTAGCCCAATGGGCCCGCCCATGTCGATGCCTCCTCCCATGATGGGTCATGCGCCTGGTTCCTATGTTACCAGAGTCGCGGATCTTCCCAATGGCCAGCAGTTGAATCGCATGCGCCAGCCTGGCCCTCCGAGATACTACCTTGGCAGCAGCGATGTCAGAGTTGAACTTGGCGAGCACCACTTGACTAACCCTCATTTGCAGCAACCGCGCCAGCCCTACAACAGCCAGGGCTACATGCCCAACGGTGCTACCAACATTCAGCCCGCACCCGGCGCTACACCCCTACTACCCAACCAAGGCCGCGTCCTCCAGACTGGCCCGATCCGAGTTCTTTGCATAGCTGACGTTCGAGGTAAGAGGTGACGATACCGGTGCTGGCGCTGCCGGGCAAATGTCAGCTTTGCGTACTGACAGCCTCCCTTAGGTAACCTCCGTTCCCTCAACGAACTCGCAAAGCAAGCACGCGCCGACCACATCATTCACACTGGTGATTTCGGTTTCTACGATGACACCTCGTTAGAGCGGATTGCAGAGAAGTAAGTCTGGAGTCTCAGAGGGCACATGCGCATATGGAGAGAAATATTTACTGATCAATGGACAACAGGACTCTCAAGCACGTTGCCCAGTACTCCCCGCTCATCCCCGAGCATGTCAAGAAGTCGATCGCCTCGGGCCCTGGAGGTGTCAAGTCCCGCTATGCTCCTGAGCAGCTTCCCCTCTCGGAGCTGTCACTGCTCATTAGTGGTCAGGTCAAGCTTGACGTCCCCGTCTACACCGTCTGGGGCGCTTGCGAGGATGTTCGCGTCCTCGAGAGGTTCCGATCGGGCGAGTACAAGGTTCCCAACCTGCACATTATCGACGAGGCTCGCTCCATGCTTCTAGAGCTTGGCGGCGTGAAGCTGCGACTTCTTGGCTTGGGAGGTGCCGTTGTCATGCACAAGCTGTTCGACAATGGTGAGGGTCGCACTACTATCGCTGGTGGCCAGGGAACCATGTGGACCACACTGCTACAGATGGGCGAATTGGTTGACACCGCCAACCGCGTTTACGACCCGACAGAAACTCGCGTTTTCATCACGCACGCCTCGCCCGCACGAGAGGGTATTCTCAACCAGCTGTCTGTCAGTCTCAAGGCCGATTTCTCGATCTCCGCTGGTCTGCACTTCCGATATGGCAGTTCCTACAACGAGTTCAGTGTGAACCCTACTCTCGATCACTACCGTGGCAAGCTCGCCGCCTCCAAGGCTTCCTTCAACGACGTTTGGGAGACGGTCAAGAACGAGGTCGAGCCTGCTATCCAACAGAACGAGGCCCAGCAGAATCTGCTCAAGAACGCACTCGGTCTGGTCGAGAAGATGCCCACTACTGCTGCTGGTGGCAACCCCTTTGGTGGCCCCGTTGGTGGTTCCGCTGCCTTGGGACAGGTTGATGAGAGCGCCTTCAAGAATATGTGGAATTTTAACCTGGCTGATGCCGCTTTTGGATGGTTGGTCCTGGAGATTCAGGATGGACGCATTGGTACCGAGATGAGGGCTCAGGGTTTCAACTTCTCCCACCGTGGTTCCAAGCAGCAGTCCGCCATGCCGAACACTAGCACACCTTCGCCAGCTCCTGCTGCCAGTGGTCTTCCCGCAGCCCCTACGTCTTCGGTTCCCACTGCTCCCACTGGCCCTCAGCGCAACGCATCGGGAAGCCAGGGCAAGCCTGCTGCGGCTACTCCTCTCCAGCCCAAGCCTGCAACCCCGAAGCCAGTGACATCCTCTCCCGCTCCGGGTGCTTCCGCTGCCAAGGAGAACGACAGACCTGGTGCCAACGGCGCCACGAGCGGACCCGATACCGCTCCCTCCCCTGCCCCTCGCGGAGCTGCTTCCGAGATCATCGGCCTCTTCATTATGAACGTACAGTCTGATGAGCAGACTCGTGACATCTTCCCCGAGGAGCACAAGTCGAAGATTACCAAGGTCGACAAGTGGGGAACCAACAGCAACAACAAGGTTGTTCATTTCAGCAGCTTCGAGGAGCGTGATGCTGCTTTGGCGAGCTTGCCCGAGGAGTACAAGGCTCGTCAAGGCGAGGATCGATCGAAGCCCCTGGTGAAGCTGTTCCAGCCCAGAGAGACCAACAAGTCGTTTGCCCGGGGCGGTGCAGGCACCTGGGGCAGTACCAGAGGTGCCTCGAGTGGCCAGAGTGGTTACCGCAGCGCTACGGACCGCGGCACCGCTAGCGGCGGCGAGAGCGGACCCGAGTCTGGCCGACGCGGAGGCCGCGGAGGCTCCCGAGGAGGCCGAGGAGATCGGGGACGCGGTAGAGGCGGCCGCGGTGGTGTAAAGGGTGGTGAGGGTGCCTCACCCGCCCCCGGTTCTGCAGCTCCCGCAGATGCTTAGACGCCGGGCGACTGAGTGTTACATTTTCTCACATCATACCCGTTTGTCTTTTGCAATTAATGTCTTGGTTCTCGTTACGACAACAACGAAAAGAGCGACCTCGATCGTTTAGACTGGCGATTTGTGGACTTTGAAAAGTTTTGCCAGTTTGGAAGGAAGAGGGCTTTGTATGGGGAGGACATACCCTTTTTACGATACGCAGAGAGACACGAACGGATTCCGAACTCCAAGGAAACTGCATGTGTCAAAATGCAATGTACTACAAATGAACATGATAACCATAGAATTGTGCCTCGATATGATGAGTGAACTACTGATGAATATGGCGCTCCAAGAGCGCAACTCAATAAGTCCCCATCCGCCATCTCACTGGAGTATACTTAGATTGTATGCGAGCATTATGATAATAGTTACTCAGATTCCAGCTTTGGTTTTGCCCTTCATAACTCTTGAATGGTCCGTACCTGATAGTCAGTATGTATGCCCATGCCATGTGGGTACTGATGGTCTCCATGGATCAAGTGATTGACGTGGCTGGGTCCACTAATTAGCGGCTCCCATTCATCTATCGAAACAGCCGTAATGGGCTTTATGCACTTGACGCGTACTGCTAGCTCCCAAACTCCAAGACGCGTCTGGGGCCCGACCCGCATCCCTGCATCACTCCGATTTCCAGGCCATGACATGTGAGGGTCCAGTCACCAGTGGCCAGCTCGGGACTCCATCCTCCATACGATTATAGAGACATCGCGTACATTTCCGGAAACCATCGAACAAGAGAGAAAGAGAAAAGGCGATATCGCGCCCCTGAGACGGCGATAGGGACACCATGCCCGTCCAGACCAGAAATGGTGGCCAGCCGCAGCCCGGCATAGTGTACGCGCCCATTGCGCCCGAGCCTAAGCAGCAGCACTTTCCGAGTCGCCGCCGCCAGGTCACCAAGACGTATGGCCGCCGCGCCGCTCCCAAGCGTCCGAATAGGACTCTGACGCAGATGAAGTTCTTATCGGGGGCGGCCGAGGAGGATCCTCAAGTTCTCAGCGGTAGTGACGATGGGAATGAAGACAACCAAGACGACGATGAGGTTGCAGAAGAAGTTTCGGTCGCGCCCAAGAGGCCAGCTGTCAAGAAGGCCGCCGTCAAGAAAACTGCCGCCAAGAAGGCGACCGGCCAGAAGAAGACCACCCGTACCAACAGAAGGAGAACGACGGGCGACGTGGAGGAGGAGGAAGACGCCAAGCCCGAGAAGCCGCGGAGCAGCAAGCGGCGCAAGACCATGGGGGATCCGCCCAGCGCCTCGAGCAGCTTTCACACGCAGACCCTGACCCAGTTCCTGTCGAGCACCAGCAAGGACTCCGAGGACATCTGGAACATCCCGGACTCCGAGGAGGAGGACGCCCCGGGCCTGGATCTGGTCAAGGAGACGCCCAAGAAGCAGAAGATCAAGGGGTTCAGTGAGCAGGTCAAGGTCGCGCAGTCGATCAAGCCTGCTTCGGCCACGCCTAGGGGCCGTGAGAAGAAGACTGAGATCCCATCTTCTGCATCTCCGGCTACTCCTCTCCTGTTGAAATACAGCCCAGAGAATGAGCTGACACCGTTGAAGCACAAGTCTGTCAACGATTTGACACCTAGGGCTCAACAGATTCCCAAGCCAACTTCGGGTCAAAAACCAAACTCAGTTGATCCTCTCTTGAATCGGTACGACCCAGAGAATGAGCCGTCGCCATCGCCGATGAAGCAGACGGCCGCCAACACCGCTTTGACACATATGCAGGAAATTAGGCAGAAGACACCTAGGACCATGGTGATTCAAGATTCGTACAGCACAAGCCATAGTTCACCGGCCACACCTACACCGAAAGCAAAGACCGGGGGAATCCTGTTGCCTCAGGGAACAGTCACACCTGCGAAAAGGCTCAGATTTGAGTTGCCCGAGGACAAAGAGAACATTACCCCTGGCAGGACGAAACCCAAATCGCCGAAGCTGGTGGACCCGCGACCTTCGCAGCGGCAGCCTCTTTCGGTGGTGCCCGATTCAGATGATGATTTCGAGGCAGAGACAGATTTGGACACGGACGAGGATACTGGCATTGGCGCGCCATCCGCACTCAACGTATCAGAGCACACCTTTGAAATACAACAGGATACGAGTGAGGTTATCATTGCCGTGAACGAAAACGACGATGAAAATGACGAAGAGGATGAGGATCCTCGCTTCGCGGCTGGAGCTGAAACACAGGCACTTCTTTTGTCGTCTGACAACCAGACGGACCATGAAGTCATCAACAGTACACCCACTCAAGATCAGGATGAGAACAACGCCAACCAGGAAGAGGAGAGCGAAAGCCAAAAAATGAGGAACAAGACACCGCCGCCTGTCGAAGACTTTGCAGACGATATCGTTGAGCAGACTCCAAGTCGTACACCACGTGCACAACCAAGAGATGCGCAAGTCACCGAGCACGAGGAAGAGTTCACACAGGGATATACCCAAGGATACACGCAAGGAATGGAGAGTCAGCGAGTTCCACTAGAAACCATCAAAGCCACGGGGCCTATCACGGACAAATCCGACATCATCATCTCCATTTACTGGGAGCACGTCGAAAACATGGCAAAGCGCAACAAAACCCACGAGTTCCGAGATTGGCAAATCCCCGAGTCGGTTCATCGTGTCTGGATTTACATCCCGAGGCCCAAGAGTGAGCTCAGATATATGTGTACTCTTGGATCCGCAAAAACAGCGGGCGAAATCCATGAAAATGGAATTGGAAATTCAGAATTCAATAAGGGCACGAAGCGATCAAAATTTGCCTTTGAAGTTCTCAACATGTACGAACTCAACAATCCGGTGTCTCTTCAGGTCATGCGGCAGAATGGATGGCCCACGGCGCCGCAAAAGTTCAGCTATGTTCCGCCTGCTGTCGTCGGCCAGCTCACATCGAATCTGCGATGTGAGCTGTGGGGAGAAGAAGCCGAACAAGACATCATCTACAGCAGTCAAAACGTGACCGAATCACAGGAGATTGCTCACCAGATACGAAGCGACATTGACCATGCGACGCAGCTGGAGTCCTCTGACCAGGCAGAGGTAGTTCCCTCAAGTCAGTCGCCTCCAAGAGCTACTCGCAACCGTGGTAGTCAACGCCAGGGCACCGTTTTCGCGAGACCGGCCTTGCCAAAGACCGTGCCGGCTTCATCGTCGCGTTCGCAGCCAGCTTCGCAGAGCCAACGGGGTCGCAAGGATATGCGGCCATCGCAGGCTACCACCATTAGCCAGATGTCGTCTTCGAGCCCACATGGGTCGCCAGGCAGGTCTATGGCGCTGCCACCAGTGGTGAATGCGCAGCGCTCTGCCCCCGTCCAGCTCCAAGAGAATAGCAGTCCCGCGGCACATGAGCACTCCCTTCGGTCGTCCCAATTTCCGACCAAGAGTCAGATGCTTCCAGACAGCCTGGTGAACGGCGAAATTCAGGAACCACCACCCATCATATGGGACTCGGAGGACGAGTCAGACTAAGATGTCACACCCGTAGGCATGCTTTTATGAATCAGTGTTATTATAGTATTGTTAGGCGTTGGAGGTATAGAGATGACGAGCAGTGTGCAGCTCTAGGTCAACGGATCCTTTGTTTTTCCATGTTCTGGATGGATGATCACGAGCGCGAAGGATTAGAGCTCTTGGCAAGGAAATTTGATTTCTCATACAGGAATGAGAAGAGGTAAAGCCCGACGCGACAAGGTTATGGTCCTGTCAGGGATATTGAGTCATGACCATTAGAAGTATGCTCTCGCCTTTGAACGAATAATATAGGTTAGTGCAGCTTGCACTGCTATAATGAGGAAGGTGGAAGCTCGCTGTTCCGTGATCAAATATATCAAACCGGGATAGATAATTCGGCAGCACACCCTCGGCATTGTCTAAACAATCATTGTTCCATGGCAGAGTTGGCGATCTTCATGGATCGAGTCTAGGACTACCCTGGCAGTATTCATTAGACCGTGCCAAGACTCAGGGGTCATGGTGGGTTGACCAAAATCTTGCCGTCTGTGGAGACAGAATTGTGCTTTGAACGTCTTCACTCACTCCAAGTATACAAAACGACTGACGACATGGTAGACATGTCAAACGCCCGCCCAATCGGCATTCTCGCGGGCTACCTCTTGGCCTGCGCCGGCCTCACTGCATATTGCATCGGCATTACCTGGAAGCGCGGGTCATCACCTCGCTCCACAATCGACCAGCGCCGGCGCAATGCCATCGTTGTGTTCAGCGCCCTCGCGGCCCTGAGCCTGGCGACGACGTGGTACCACATGTTCTGCTTCTTCCAGTGGTCGTACCGAGAGTGGGAAGCGCCGCGCGCGGCGGCAGGCCTCCTGCCCGTTGATCGGGACGGGCTGCAGCTCGGAGACTGGCTGCGCGACACCACGCTCTTCAAGCAGGCCTGGGTCTCGACGCTCGAGACGCCGCTCCGGGCGTGGTGGTCGACGCAGATCTTTGGGTTCTGCGCTATATGGAGCGTCATGCTGGCGGCGCAAGGTGTGTTGAACTTTTACATCGCCATTGGATACCTCGACACGCGGACACAAAGACTGACAGGAAAATGAAGCCCACAAGAGGAGCATTCCTCACCTCTGGCTGTTCATGCTGCTAGGTCAGATCGTCGCCATCTCTTTCGCGGCCAACTTGTCCTTCCTTGCGTTCCTCGTCTACGACCAAGACGCAACACCACCAAACGACACGAAAAAGAAGGACCCGAGGGTGCAGCCACCACAGAAGTCGTCATGGCTGCCGCACGCCTGGGTCGCGGTCCTCTGCGCCGACATGATTTCCGCCCTCATCATTCCCGACCGGATCGGCCGGCCCGGATTCATCTATCTGCTGCTGGCGCCGCACGTGCTGGCGTTTGTCCCGTTCCTTCTGGGCGCCGTCTTTGCCGCGCCCGGCGCTGCGCGGCGGAGCGCGCCGCAGCCGCCCGTGGTGGTCGGGGGGATCGTCATGGCGAGCTTGCTGTGCACGGCGTTTACCCGCGTCTTCGACGATGGTGGCGATTTGGGGCAGATCCTCGATGCGTTGTACGAGCATCCGGCGGTCAGTAGCGTCGGTTGGGATGTCATTTGCTGTTGGGTCAGTTTTGCTGCTTGGCATGTGCTGGGCGCGGCTTGATCTCGGTATGCGCAGTGATGCCTGGGTGTACGTACTCTGAGTCGTTCGGAGGTGGCGAGGAGGTAGGCTGGATGAAAATATTGACCGATCATACCTACTCGCGATCTGACGTGCTCAACTCGCGGTATAACTCAACGCAGAGTCGTGAGCACGAGGAGTGGTGCTTGTATTCGCGATAGGGTTGTAATACACTATCATGCTACCTCGTCACAGTCTACTCTGTTGATATACAGGAAACTCTTAAAAACCCCCTTTCACCCTTCCCCGGTCTATACATCGCCCTCTCGCGACCCCGTCTCATCCCCGCCTCCACGGCCGTCCTTGATCTCGTCGAGCCTCACAAACCTCAGCAGACCCATGGCAAGCGCACACAGCGCCGCGACGCCCAGATACGGCAGCCCGATCCAGACGGGTCCGCCGGCGCGCATGCCGGCCGCGAACAGCCCCGCGAGCATGGGCATGCCGTACAGGCTGCCGACGATCTGCGCGACGCCGAGCAGGCTGAACGCGCGCGTGCGCCGCGCGCCGTCGACGCACAGCGCCAGCACGCTCGTCACGTAGCTGCCCGCGGCGGAGCCCAGGCTCATGACGAGCAGGCCGAGCACGAACGCGGGCAGCGACGGCGCGACGGCCATGAGCGCCGTGCCCAGGGCCAGCGGGGCGTAGGACCAGCGCAGAAAGGCCAGGTCGCGGCGGCGCTCGTCGGGGGCGCGCAGCCAGGCCGGCAGCGCCGAGGGCTGGAGGGCTAGTCTCGACAGCCACGGGACCAGGACCAGGAGGACGAGCAGGTGCGCCGCGCCGTACGCGGCCTGCACGTACCCGGTGTACGCGAGCGGGATGCGGTACCGCCGGGACACGAACTGCGCCATGAACCCCAGCGTGCAGTAGACGACGGGCATGAACGTGACGGCGGTGAGCAGCAGGACCGCGACGGACCGGCTGCGCAGCATGGACAGCGAGTCCCCGAGCTCGGCCAGGGACCGGGACAGGCGCGCGCCGAGTGTTCCGGGCCTCCGGGCGTCGTCGTCGTTGGTAGTGTTATTGTTCTCGGTCTTGAGGGTCAGCGTCTCGGGCACGAACACGATGCCGACGATAGGCAGCACGGAGAGCGCGAGAGACAGCATCAGCACTGGCCACGGGCCGGTCCTCGGCATCATGATCGAGGCCAGCGCCGGCGAGCACAGGTTGCCGAGCATGCTGGCGACGTGGACGCGCATGAGACTTAGGGCTCTGGTGTGCAGGTTCTGTTAGTCAGCCGTTGCATTGTTCTTCTCTCGGCTTAGAGAAGTCCACGGAGGAGGGATGCCAGATAAAGCGAGGGGCGATGGGGGATCTTACACGTCCGACTCCGGGACAACGTCGGCCAGCATTCCGGAGCTGACGGCGTTGAGGACGGCGTTGCCGCCGCCGATGACGAGGCCCAGAGGCCCAAGCCAGACCAGATAGATGGACAGCGTCTCGCCCAACCAAACCACCATCATCTGCCAGGCGTCCTGCGCAATCATGCCGAAGAGGGCGAGGGACCAGACGGGTCGCCGACCGACTCTGGAGAGATCGAGGACAAGATTAGTCTCGGAAAATCAGATCATACAGCCCAAAACGGAATGAACGAGACGCAATATCGAGAAAAGAAAAGGCCAAAACACACCGGTCCGCCACCCCACCCCATGGTATAGCCACCAGACACCCCACGACGGCCCCGACGAACGAGTTGACAGCCATGAGGTACGCCAGCCTAGCCTGGACGACGTCTACCTTGCACAGGCCCTCGTCAATAGAACCTCCGCCGCCGATACCATAATACTCCCGGCAAAAGCGGTCCTCGAGGATGCGCGTCATCGGGATGACGGTGAAGCCGCCCGCCGAGGAGCCCAGGAAGACGAGCGCGCACAGGACGGCCACGATGGCGCGCGGGCTGCGGGCCTGGGGGATCCAGTCGGTTTTCGTGCGTCCAAAGATGGTGCGCCGGGAGGGCTGCGGCGAGGTACTGCTACGGTCGATGTCGTCGGTGTCTGGCGATACTAGCAGCGGCGTGTCCTCGCCGACACTGTCGTTGTTTGGAAGGGCGACCATGGCGACTTGCTACCTAGACCGGGAACTGCTTGCTCAAGTCAATTGAGGAACTCGGACGTGCATTGTTCTCTTTCCAAATCTTGCTTCGGGCGGCAGCAAAGGCTGGATGTATTATATAATAGTCGTCGCGAGGGGCACGAGCGGCACATAAACCCCGGCTCTGCTGTATCTTGAGATCTTCGAGTTGGTCAATCAGAAAGTATCGGCACGAAATAATTCTGTAGACCAATCACACACGTTGTTATAGTGTCAAAGCTCAATATATCTGAAAGCATCGACATTTCATTCTTCATTTTCCAATGAAAAATGTGTCTGCCTGAAATCGCGTATTCAAAACACGTCAGGCTTGCGCGTTGATAGTCCGGGCTTCGGTATTGGTTCCAATCAGTATCGGAGTTCGGCGTCGGTTTCGCGGCATGGATGCGGGAGCGTGAATCATGAGCCCAGCAAGGCCTGCGGTCCAGATGAGCTCAGTCGGCAATATTTGACCAAGGGTAAAGGGTGGAAATCATCAGACAGATATTGGGTTTCGTCGAGTTTTGGAGCTAGTTGAAACCTGTGTATGTCAGGAAAGCCGTCCTGACATTCAGTGAATGCGTGGGAAAGCAGGTATCACAAATATCCGTATTCTCACAAAGAATCGATGCCAAATCATCGTTGATATGAAGATCGTTATCTGGAGGCCAGCGTCGTACAGAAAAGCCGGGCCCTGGGAAAATACCCGTCCCATTGCAAATCCTATGCTTTCATATTTGATACGGTGCCATACATTTCCACCTCTCTATGACTACCAGCATTCCAATGGTGGATTCCGGCATAAAACGTGCTGTTCGCGCTGCTGGTGATGAGAGAATCCCAGTCGATACCTCGCTCGTCGTAGGGAACGAGGCTCTTGACCTCTTCGCTGCGCCATGGCCAACAAACAGCAGCTCGGGATGGCTCCGCCGTGTCGTTTTCATTCGTAGTGCAAGCTCTCAGATCCAACGCCTGACAATTCTCGAGACTTTTCGCCAACAGGAACACGAAGCCTTTACTGAGCGCGAGCTGATACGTAAGGTCCACACTGCCTCCGGTCTTGATCGCAAATGTGTTTTCCGTTGCCGGAAATTGAGGAGGCCGATCCCAGACGTTGAGCAGAATTGTTTCCGCAGCAGTGTAGCGACTATCATGCAACCGCTTTGGTCTCCAGGCTGTTACGACTCGGTTGTAAGAAGAGCTAAATTCCATGCCCAATAAAAGATCCTCATCCGCATCGAAATGCATGAGGGAGCTTCCCGACGTAACGTCTCGGATACCGGTTTCCCAGTCTACGGAGAAGTCAAAACGTGCGGTAGAGCAGTAACCTCTTTTGCTGAGGAAAGCAATTTCGGTGTCTTCGCCATTGGTAGAAAATGCGAGCAGTCGAATCTTGCCAAAGGTATCAGACATCTCGTCTTCGGTCAATGGAATCTCAATGTTGCACCGTCGAGTCTGTGCAGCCCAATCCTGCTGTACGCTCTCAAGTTTACCCTTTTTGGTGATGGAAATCACGCGTGAATTGCTGAGAAACTTGGGCCCGTATACCCCCTTCGAACTGAAGCAAAGCTTGCCATCGCAGACACAATATACCTCGTAGGCGGCGTCAACAGTTGAGTATATCAAGACGTAAAGCCCACTCTTCTTCCATACATCATCATCATTTTCATGACGTATGACTTGAACCTTGTCTGGATTGCTGATTCCGAACCGCTTGCGCTTGAACTCACCCTTTTTGGTGCTATGGTTCATGTCCCAGACAGAGACGACTCTGTCTTTCTGCACAAATGCACCAAAAATGCAGTCGTGGCTACGGCCAAAGGCAATGACGTTGTTGGTACCTTTGGAGATATTTTTGAAGTCGCCTGATCTGATCTGGGTGATTGTGAGGGAATCTGCCGATCTAGGCTCAATCAGCCTGCTAACTTGCGAACCCGAAACAACTGTCTCGAAGTATTGGATGCTGGGTCTCTGGGCTAACATTGACTTAGTAAAAAATCAAATTAGTCCAGGGCTATCGAATTTACCTTGGGTGGACGGCGGTAGTGTTCGAGCTTTCTCCTGTTCTGGCTTTTCCTCAATCTCAAGGGACCGCCCAGCACCTGAAGAGACCTCGGCAGGTACAATGATCTTTGCAGGCATCACGTCTCGATCACCCAGCCCATTCAAGGGCTCACCCGAAATTGCAGTGTTCGAATGGGCCATAGAGGCATCTGAGCTAGTCCCACGTCTGTCGACCGTTGCATGATAGTGATAGATCTCCTCTTCTGTAGAATCCCGGAATTCATCATCTGAGTCGAAATTACCAGGATGGCTGCCATAATCAGAGGCCACGTCGCTTGTGTCTGCCTGATGTTTTGTGCCAACTCGGTAGCTCGGATCCTCCGTATCGTCTTGGTCAAACTCAACCTGACCTGGTTGTCCTTCGTCCGGGTCTGTGAAGACTGGAGTATGCGTACTTTGTTCGTTGACTGCTGCGAGATTGGAGGGATGCGGAGGATTTGTTTCTGGTAAACCTAAGTCGGAGACCAGCTCAGGTTCATCGCCGTCATGGTCCAGCTCATCGTACACCGTTGCAGCGTAAGTGGTTAGGGAATCCAGATACCCTTGCAGAACAAAGTCGCGATCCGATAAAGGCAATCTCTCCTTCAGTCGTTCGATCTCCTGGAGAATCTGTGCAGTGTCTTGCTTTACTTCCCCGACGTCTTCTCTTATGACACCTGTATCCTCTTTCACAGCCTTGGTGATGGAGCTGTCCGTTGGTCAGAGGTTTGAAACAACGAGATGGAGTGGAATCTACTCGCATGTTGACCATTTCCAAAGCCAGACTCAGAGCACTTCTGTGTGCCTCGAGGGACTGCTTGAGACTGGCGACATCCTTTTTGCTGTTCAAGACCCATTTGATTGCTCCGACCCGGCTTCCGCGCAGTTCAACCAGCACCTTTTCGACCTTGGCGGAGACATCGCTGCAGTTTGTGATGATGCTCAAGATCTGCACTCTCAGCTGCTCCGAAAGAAGCAACTCATCGTCCTGATCGGCGGTGTCGTCCTTGAGAAGCTCTAGAACGATTTTCAAGTCGGAAAGCTCGCGATTGACAGAGGTCAAGTCGCCCCGAGCTTCGCGGCAGTCGCGAATGAATCCCGTGATGGCTATACTCGTTTTTGCGACGACACCGATCAGCGCAAGGCATGAGGTTGTAATCGAAAGAGGATCCATGGCCTCTCTGGTCGCGAGGGAAGAGTTTTGATGTCTAGGAAGACTATCATGCCGTGTATATCGGCCATCCCCCTGGTTTATCTTGTAGTTGTCGAATTCGTTGGTGAAATGAATCAAAGCGGCATGTTCAGCTCTTCTTGGGGTGGCGCTTAGCACCGTGTGGCAATTGGCTGATTCTGCTTCCCCTGGTAATACACCTGCACCGAAGGATTGCAGTTATCGTTGAACCTCAATGCCGGGCTGTGCCATACCTGGCTGTTCACTACCCGCCTGGGCATGGATCTATGCCTAGGTCCTCAAGAGCTGAAGACTTGGCAGTCGTCCGGAACCCTAGGCTGTACACCATTTTGAGGGTGCCACCATACCTGGCAGACGAATTATTTTTGCATTGCTTTAGACACTTGCGATAGCGACCGCTTCCGGTTTTCGCATGTCTTTAGTTAAGCAATTGCCTGACTCTATAACAAAGCAGTCGTGGTCGGATAATGTAGAACGCGGTTGTAGTACCAGGGTATCACAGTGGGGACTCGGAGATCCAAACTGGGTGAAGAGAACGAAGACAGAAGACTGCAATCACCAGGTACAATTGAGGAATTCAGAATTGGTTTCCTGCCCATCGATCTCATGACTGGATGTGGTGGTCTTCATGGCTGCGAGTAATGTATATATCCCTTAAGTTGAAAGAAAAGGTGTTTCTTGGACAGAGCGTGTAAATACAGAGTACATCATCTCTCTTACCTATCTGTAGTACCTAGGAGCCAGGCACCAGTTCAATCATGTGGGGCGCGGCGCGTCGGTGCAATCACAAAGCGGGAAGCTTCGACTCGCACCAACGCGACTGCTCTCAATGCTGATCTGACATACGCGACTTGCCATTGGTACCTACCTGCCTGCCTCCATTTTGGGTCTTTGACTCCAACGAACCAGACGACTGCATCTCCTGCCTTAGTCTTTTTTTCATACAATACTCGAAAGACGCTCAATTGCTCACACGATAGCTCCAATTGCACCAACATGCGGCGCTCAACACGTTTGAGCTCTTCCGGCACCAAGAGTCGCTATTTTGAAGATGACGTCGATGAGTCCGAGGATTCATTGGCCCCACCCGGCCAGAAGAAGACCCCAAAACGCAATGCCAAATCCAAGCATGACGACTCGAGCTCCGATGAGCTCCAAGTCGACGAGTTGAGCGATGAAGCCAGTGGTGATAGTGACTCCCCTCAGGATGAGGACAATTCAGACGCCGCGCCGCCTAAAAAACGGGGGCGCGGACGGCCCCCAAAAGCCCAGGCCAATGCAAAGAAGAGGCAGGCAAGCAGCAATGATGCTGAGACGCCTCGCAAAAGGGGTCGAGGTCGACCTCCAGTAAAAAAGGCCAAAACTCAGTCTGAGGATGAGGATAATCTGGACGACAACGATGATGATAGCGACGACGGCGGAGGGCCGCTCATCGAGCGCATCGAACTTCCTAAACTGCGAGATACGGGTGGCGTCGAGTATGAACCAGAGAATGTTCACCCAAACACTCTGGCATTCCTGAAAGACCTCAAGGCAAACAATCAGAGATCATGGCTCAAATGTGAGCTTGCCATGAATCGACTGTTGGAAACATGACCGACTGATAATTATATAGTGCGCGATCCTGAATATCGCCGATCGCTCAAAGACTGGGAGGCCTTTGTTGAAACACTCACCGAGAAGATCGTCGAGGCCGATGAAACCATTCCCGAGTTGCCATTGAGAGATGTCATCTTCCGCATATACCGGGATATTCGCTTCAGTAAAGACCCTACCCCATACAAGGTGAGTGTATCTGCATCCGTGCCATTTATAGTCTGGACCCTGACTCTACCTCGAAGCCACATTACTCCGCTGCCTGGTCACGAACCGGCCGAAAAGGCCCATATGCCTGCTACTACGTCCACTGTGAGCCAGGGTCCTGCTTCGTGGGAGGCGGACTCTGGCATCCTGATAAGGATGCCTTGGCAAAACTGCGTGCCAACATAGATGAGCGGCCACATAGACTGCGGCGCGTTCTCATGAACCCTGATTTCCGGGCGGCATTCCTGCCCAAGGCCAAGGACAATGAAGCTTCTGTCATTTCGGCATTTTGCGACTCCAACAAGGAAAATGCCCTGAAGATTCGGCCTCAGGTATGATTGATTACAAAAGAAACAACCCACCCATTGACAGACTAAATGACTTTGGGCTGCAGGGATTCAATCCAGAACATCGTGATATCAAGCTATTGAAGCTGCGCAATTACACAGTGGGTCGCAAGATCAAGGACTCCGACTTGACTAGCAGCGATGCCCAGGAGAAGATCATGGCCATCATCACTCCGATGGTCGAATATGTACGTGATGTGCAATGCTCGCCATGCCGTTGGCTAACACGCCACAGGTCACCTTTCTAAACAATGTCGTTATGCCGGACCCTGATTTTGACTCGGATTCGGGAGAAGATTGAGGTACCGGGTTAGATTGAGATCAATCAAAGTGATTATACTTTGCGAGGAAGTCTTGGAACAAGCCACTGCATAATCAGGAAAGCCGGATGACCACTTCGACAGCCGGCCCCTTTCCCCAACGGATCAGCAAGCGCAGGCACACGACTCCAAGCTTTGCACCCGTTTTCCGTCACCTTGGGCCTTGCCTGGAGACGTAGTACCAATTTCTCGGGATCGACTTGCGGGATGGAATTCTAATCATAGTCCATCCTTTACCCATGGGATCGACCACAGTGGCGTATGATTCGAACCAAATGCCTCTGATCCCCGGACCCTGCCCATAGACGAGCAGTCTAAATATGGCCAACATCTGACAAAACAGGAACACGGCACTCGACTTCGGTACAAACCAAGCAAGGATATGCTGTTATAGACTGAACGTATGGGAAGTTCCGAATTAGGTTCTGGTCGTTCTAGTCGGGCCACTTGGACCAATCTAACGGTTCTGGGAAGCAGAGTATGAGGCGATGTCCTGCCTAGTAGCCGTACGTCTGTTGACTCATCTCAATTACGGCCTAGGTGGACTTTGCGTCGATGAAGAGGAAGCCAATGGACTGGTTCTGTATTGCGTATGCAGCGGATCTCCCTTTGAAGTGATTTCTATTGGAAGCAATACTAGAGGCTTTCCCATCTTGGCGGACCACTTCAGGCCGCACGTCTTATCCAGGAAGACACCGAAAATCTCGTACACCCACACGACCCGCGCATCGAGACCGATTTTCTCAATAATCTAAAATTCCTTTTTTGTCGTCTACGCCACCCGAGAGATCTTACCAGACTGAGAGTGTATTTAAAGCCACCCACTTGGTTTCTCGAGGTACGGAGCTTACCGTTGCTGGTAGGATACATCACAACATGGCACATTCTGAGCCTTTCACCACATCAGCGCCGCAATAGATAATCACTTGGATAGGCCAACGGAATAGCTTCGCTCTAGTCAAGCAGCGCATAGCCGTCTGTCGGAAACTTTCCCGGCAGCGTGTTATAGTGAGCTTCCCTTCTCTGGAGTTTCAAGAACAACGATGGCCTGCGTCAAGCATCGATCGAGTCATGATTGTATAGCAAGGCAATGACGAGCACGCTGCTGGATAGCGCAGGACCCTGTGCCGAGATTTTTACGACGACTGGCACTCGCATCGGGCTAACCCCCAGATAAAGTTTGCTGGACCAAGATCTGTCGCAGTGGCCTCTTTCTGTTTGAGGACATGGCGCTCACGCCGTTACTTGCTTCAAACGGGCACCGGAACCATGTCCCGGAAGGACCTGGGACCTTGGCATCTAGCTGACTCAGGTCCCTAGCATTTGCTGTTAGCTCTGCTATGCACGGAGCGCATTCCAGCCGGTACGATTGGTGTTGGATAGTGTTGGAGGGCCCGACTCCATCCTGCCACCAAATATACAACGGCTCGTCCTCTGGAGACTATCGGGTCGGTATGGTCGGCAACGTTCCCAGTATGACGGGAGCGAGAGCCGCGTCATTCAAAGGACCCTCCGAGTCATCTCTGACCAAGCTTGACTCTCCCATTCCAGATGCCTTCCAGATATTTTCACGACCACGCACGCACGGAAAAACGTTGATTCCCTCTAGTGTAAGGGGGGCGGACGCTCCTGTCAGTGCTGCTCGGCAGTGTTATACGCAGCGCCAAGAAGTCGTCGATCCGGCTGAGGGAGTTCTGCACAGGGAGCCGCCCAGCGATTAATCAGAACAGTACCCACAGGTTTCCTACCAAGGCATGCGTATAGTAATCCGCAACAAAGGTCACTACTATTGTGGACCTCTCCCAGTTATTGTTGAGACGATTTCATTGACTGCTCTTGCGATCGACATACCATGACCATATAATCAAATGTTCCTCTGTCGGACGGAATAGAGACGGCCAAGTTTTCGTCATGTCGGCAGGATCTATAGATACGATGGTATAGGTGACTGCTTGTTCATGGATTTTTCTCGGCCGAGTATTATTGGACGCCTATACATCGCAAGAATCTCCGAGCTGTCGAGTCGGAGTCAATCTCGGTACTCGTAGATCCTCCCGAGATAAGCATAGCGGCAGTCTCGGTGGCTTGATGCTGGCTTCCCAGTCAAGCGGATGCCAAATTAAGTGAGAATAAGTACAAGGTGTGCTTACATATTATCACAACATATCATCCGATCGCTAAGAATGATATTCAGACAAAACTTGTAGAATAAGTACAAAATCCAACCGAGAGTAAAAGTATTAACTTTTTTTATTGCGCAATCAAGACCATTATGCGAAGAGGTACGGTATTCACAACGTATTTTGGTATAGGCGCGATCTCACTCTCTTCGTAACTCGCTTGCCAGTGCCTCGGACAAAGAGATGGACCTTGGGAGGACTAGAGGGAGGGAGGAGCCCTTGGTGCTGGTGGTCGGGGCCCTCGATCGGGCTGGCGTCCCTAGCGCCAGATTTCCTCTGGATCTGTCTCCCCTTTTCTAGCTGCGTTTGAACTGCTTCTACGGGAAATCTGGGGGAGAATCCCTCACATACATGGAGCACCTGTCGCCTCGGAAAAGCTCTCTGCCCAGTAGCCTTGGTGCTGAAATTGATCGTGCGAGCGTCTTGACTAGACGGCCATTAGCCCTGACACCGTGTCGCGCGAGTGTCCTCTAAGCACCGCAAGCCGAAGTTTAAAATGCTAGTCTCTGTCTTGTTGCACGAATTGATATGCATACGTGTGAGAGGGAGATCAGAAAGACCACGATGTGCCTGGTAACTCTGGAGGATTGAAAAGTTCCATTGGTGACGGGTGCGTATTGCTCATTCGAGTCAGAAAATAGTCGCGACGTTAATTAGCACCCGCTACTACTTGTGCTGGACTAGGAGATATAGAAAGAACCGGAGTGTGGGAGACGAGTGAGCGCCACACCCGACAGTAAAGGTCCCTTTCTATAGCCCATCTTTGGCATATTCTTTGTTCTTATATATCACGGTCGTCCGAATGTAGCAAGCCCTGCCACGTCCCCTGTCTTTCTCACTCTTGACGTGCAACTCTCCTTCAGATCATACCCGGAACGTCGTCAAGAGAGAAAATAGAAGAGGGCCGCAACAGAGAAACGAAGCGGCCATGGAAATCAATAAGCAGTCAGCCGAATGGGCTGTCTTGATCATTACATTCATTTTCGCCAGCATTGCCATTTTCCTTCGTTTGCACAGTCGTCACTTGACAAAGGCATATTTCTGGTGGGACGATGCGTTCGCCATCTGTTGTTATGTGAGTTGCGACCGTACACGCATACCGAGTCATCACGACACAAGAGACTAACCTTTGCTCAAATACAGATTGTTGCGGTAGCCTGGCTCATCATATGTCCCATCTGTAAGTGTTCCTCTGTGGCATGCATATGCACCCTTGCCCTGACCCACGACCCTCCCGTTGCTAACATGCGCATCACGAACCAGGGTTAAGCAAGGGTTTGGGCCTTCACATTGAGGACGTAACATGGTTGACTCAGGCTGAGGTGCTATACTACAACAAACTGCTGCTGTATATCGCCGAGCTCTTCTATGCATTTGCTCTGTTCTTTGGAAAGATGTCGATTCTCTGCTTCTACTGGCGCCTCTTCTCCGTCACCGACATCAAGATTCCCATCCAGGTGTTGATGGTACTTTCAATCCTGTGGATTATCATCAGAGTAAGCATCTACAAGGCTTTGCATCAAGATATCCAAGAACGCGATATACTGACAACTGGTGTGAACAGACATTTCTCGGTATCTTCCACTGCAGCCCCGTCCAGGCATTCTGGCTGGACATCCCGGGCTCGTACTGTGCCATCAACGACAAGCAGTTCTTCTTCGGCAGTATCCTGGCCCACGTGTGTCTCGACATTGCCATCCTGGCACTCCCTATCATCCAGGTCCGAAAGCTGCACCTGCCAAAGCTCCAGCGGGTTGGAATTATTGCCATGTTCATGTTTGGTATCTTGTAGGTTTTCCATCATGCGCGTATTTGAAGCTATCAAATTTCTGACACCTGTGTGGTCAGTATCTGCGTTGCTGCCGTTGGTATCATCATCACTTCCGTCAACTTTGACTCGACGAGTATCGATCTGTCGTGGAACATCACCGACATCGTCATCTGGGCCACGGTCGAGGTCAACCTGGTGACGGTGTCGTCGTGCCTGCCGACGGTGCGGCCGGCCTTCACCTTCTTATTCGGTCGCTTCCTGCCGCGGTCGACGCTGCGGTCGGGCTCCAACACGTACGGCCTCAGCAACAAGCCGGGCCACCACCAGAAGTCGATGAAGCTGTCGACCATGCCGGGCGGCAAGCGCGGCGCGGACCAGGACGAGGACAGCTCCCAGTACCAGCTGGCCGACTCGCTGCACGGCGGCGACAGCCACAGCGACTTCGAGACCCACGCCCTCGACCGCCACAAGGGCACGCACACCGTCATCACGGGCGTGCACCGCGACGGCAACCGCAGCTCCAGCGACGATGAGGGCGGCGTCACGGGGTCGTCGCGCCCGCCCATCACGGGCGCCGGGGGCGCCACCAACGGTATCACCGTCACCAGCGAGACCATGGTGCGCGTGTCCAACGCCCCGAACCCGTTCAGCAGCAGCAAGGACGGCGACGCCGGCAACGGCAACCGCGTCTCCAGCCCCGAATACAGCGGCCGGCAGCATCTCGACGACAAGTCCATGCCTTGAGAAAACTTTCAAGATCGGAAGAGTTGAGAAGATCACTGGCGCCATGGTTCTGCTTCGATGTGACAACGGTCACTTGCACATGGCTGCCATCAAGCAAGCCTACCGAAAGCAGAACTGCGCATCCTGTCCCTATGGAAACAGGAAAAAGAGCAAATATCACGAAAGCATATGAGTGCTATTATACCCCAACCAACCCATTCGATACCAAGATATGTATCGTTGTTGGCAAACCGAGAGCCATGGGATGGTTCTTGAGCTTCGTGTATCTAAGAGGCATTCCTTTTCTTTCTCCTCTTTTCTACTATTACCTTTATTATTAGATACCGAAAGCGAGGTATAGACTCTGCGTGTCCTCCTCGCTCCTGGGAGCAGGCAGACTGTTTTACATAATCAGGAACAAAACATGGGTCCACGGGAGGAAGAAGAACAGTACTCCCCACCCCGAGACTTGTAGCATAGGAATACAAGAGTATCAACAAAAAAATTCTTAGAAAGTTTGATTCAAGGTCAACCATGCCAATCGATGCACCTGTCAAGGCAGAACCAGTCGCCACAATAGTGTGATGCGGCAGGGGGTTCAGACTGCCAAAACTGCATCGATCAGACTGACAGGTGCGATTCCGCGAGGCTAAGTCAGGCACTAGACGTACTATAACAGCAACCAAAATATGCACACTAGAGCAGCAGTAGCATGAGGATGGTCGGCAAGTCTGAAAGATCTGCAAACCAGAGCGGAGCCAGACTAGTTGTCACTCGGATCCCCTGCACCGAACAAACCTGTCCGTTGTGCCGTCTCGCGGTCGGATCGCGTCCGCACTGAAGATCTCCTTCACAATGAAGAAGGAGGTAGAAGTTCTTAAAATGACGGCGCGAGGCTTTGCGATGAAGCCGTTTTGTGTCTGATCTCGTACCTTTTTTGCTGATCGGTGGCTCCGTGCGCCGCGATCATCTCATGTGATGATTCTAATTTCTCGGTGTCCAATTCGGCTATGACGGGAGCATCTCTATATAGTTGTAAGTCCAAGTGCCTTGTACATAGCTGTCCATGATGAAAGGTTTGGTATTTCAGGTATGGGATTCTTGTCTAGGTCCAGTCACCGTAGAAACATATTGAAAGGGGTTGATGATGTATGGGCGAGAGCAACAACCGACCATGTCCATCATTTTCTACGCTGATATTTCCAGTCAGGATTATGACTTCGAATTGAAGGAGCTGCCATTGACCTAGTGAATAGAGTACTAAAAGCCGCGATACTTCTCATTCAACACTTCAAGTAAGAGCTTGGAAACCTGGACGCAGAAAAACGCACCAGAAAAGGGCGCGTTGGTAATGGCGAATGTGCCGGAGTCAATTGAGCGTGTATATATATATTGCAAGGTCATATAGTTAATCAAAGGTTCCTCATTTGTATCATGTGCTAGATAAAGAATGTCCCACGTCCTACCGGCCTGGCATTACTGCGTGTTTTTGCCCTCATTTTTCATGATTGGCACATACAAAGTCTCGATAAGCTACCATGGATGTCGTTAGCTAAATCCCATGACAAGAACATGAGGATAACTGGTTATAGTATGCTTACCCATTCATCCATCTTCCAAACGCTGTCCAGCCTTGAAGATGCAGCATCCAGCCGATCTTCAGGATGTCAGCATATTCTCAACGTCGCAGTCGGATCCAAAACGATGTATCTTACTCTTTTCTAATGGCGGTGTACGGCCACAAAGCTCGGCGTGGCGTTGGCAGCCTATCAGATGCTTTCGTTACAATTCGTCTTGACGAACAAGGGTACAGACGAGTATTTCCAGGTAAGCAGAAATCTTGTACCGAGACCGCGGCCCTGTCATCAGTACGACTGACAATGCCTATACTTCCAGACCGTGGGACACGTAGATTTGTTTCAGGACTCGTAGGGCAACTGGTGGGGCGTGGCGCTGGCGACTCGCTCTGGGCTAGAATGGTACATCTACCCGATGGGACGAGAGACGGTCTTGTATCCAGTGACATGGCTTGAGGGCGAGTGGCCCATACTCGAGCCGGTCAGAGGCAAGATGAGCGGCTGGGAGCTGCCTCCAACGGACAGGATGCTTCAGGCAAAGGTTTCTACAACTCCGATCCCGACTTTTACGCTTTTCATCCGGGAAGTCGAATCCCCGAAAATCTCATATACTGGCGAGCACCACGGAAGGGCTCGTTCTCTGTTGCTACGGAGGGAGGCTTGCGCATCAGCCCGTCCCGGTGCAATCTTACCGGAAATGGCGGGGATCTCGACGGCCGAACCGGGCTGTCCTTTGTCGGAAGACGGCAGACTCATTCTCTGTTCAGCTTCAGAGTGGACATGAGCAGTGACGCGGCTGCGACGGACCACGAGGCCGGCGTGACCCTGTTCCTCACGCAGAAGAACCATGTAGACTTGGCAGTCCGAAGCGTCGAGGTGGACGGCATGACACAGAGAGCTCTCGTATTCCGTGTGACTAGCGACGAGCCTACCGACGAAACCACGACGCCCGTGCCGGTGGCATGAGGATCGAGCCCGATCAGCTTTGAGATCAGCACGATCAATGCGACCCATTATTAGTTCACCGCATCGGAAGCAGAGTCCCCGCAGGATCGTCTTTTCCTCGGTATCGTCTCCGGTCAGGTCGTCAGCGGACAGAGCGGGCCGTTCACGGAGGCTTTGGTCGGCGTGTACGCGACTTGCAATGGCGCGGGTTCGGGACTCGATTGTCCGGAAGGCGGCGACGTGTATGTATGGACCTGGAACTACACGGGCATCGGTCAGTATTATACGGCGACGGATCTTTTGCCGCAAGAGTAAGGATGGGAAATGGTTGCCTGCGCATCGGGCATGAGATTGGATCAGAGAAAAGGCATATACCGGAGGCGCTTTTAGCGATTGGACCAAGTCTCTATCGAAGTCATGCCTATTCTACCAATGGACAAGACGAATATGCATAATTTGTATGCATAATTTGGACCTCGTTGACAAACGTTTACTATGAGATACCTTTCTTTCTCCTGCCGACAAGTTACTGCTTGAGTTGGAATCGAGCTCCATAATGATTTCAAGTCCAAGCAAGCATAAGCATGTGAGATCTTACGAGTTATGCTACAAAGTATACTACTAGTGTATGTATACTTGAGTATGACTTCTTCCAAATTCTAGGGTAAATGTGTAATTTTCCCAGCAGAGCTGATAGCACACCATCAATTGATCATTGCCAACTAGTCTACGAGCTCCATTGAAAAGCTCTTGAGCGTAACCTGACCGCCCAAAGCCTGCGTGGCATAGTTGAAAGTAGCATAGCGATACCCGATGAAATACGACCAAGTGTTGACCAAAAGATACGGGTCGCCCAGCTGCGAACAGCTCGAGCCGTCCGTGCTGTAGCTGAGGACGGCCTCGCGGACGGGGTCGAGATCCAGGACCGGGGTGACGTCGGCCGCGATCTTGAGGTAGATGACGGCGACTGTGCCGTTGGAGGCCGTGGCCCAGTTCCAGTCTATCAGGTCGGCGCCGTTCACATAGAGGAGCGAAACTGTTTCCCCGCTATTCTGGACGCCGATGTAGGCAGATCGATCGCGGAATATGGCGGCACCTGCTCGGTCGCCGTCGGCCATCTGACTGATGTCGAATTCGAAAATGGCTTCTGACTTGGGACCAATGATGCGATGGGTCAGCGTGTTCCGGGCCGCGTCTGGAGGAGTTAGCTACTTGTTGAGTAACAGGACTACAATTCATCCAAAGGTAAAACCCTAAGAAAATAGCACTATATCTTTTGATCACTCACATAGATCATCAGTAATCGTTACCGTCTTGAGTATCAACTCTCCCCCCTCGGCCAGACTCCAGCTCGACGCATCGGGGTTGTGGTTCCATTCCCATTCCTGGCTGAAAGTCGTGAACGTATCAAGCCCAGTCGGCAGCGGAACCGTCTTGTCCGTCGAGATTGGGGGAACGTCGTACTCTGGCGCCCAGCCACCAGAGCTGTTGGTAACAATGCTGGGCCAGCCATCCGCATCCCACTGTATCGGAGCCAGCACGGGGATGCGGCCGCCCGGGCACGCATCCAGAAACGCCATGTAGTACCAGTCGCCGGCAGCAGTTTCCACCATGCCGCCCTGGTGCGCCCATCCGGCGTTTGTCAGTGGAGGCGGCAGGAGGTCGAAGAACTCCCGTTGCTCGTAAGGACCCCAGGGACTTGTCGAGCGGTACGCCCACTCGCCCGTGGCGACCTTTGTGGGGATGATCCAGTAGTACCCGTTGATTTTGTACATGTGGCTAACTTCGATATACACGTCCCCGCTGGTGAGGACCTGCTGCGTGCGCACCTCGCTCAGCCCGTCGGCGGAGAGCTGCGCCACCGAGATGTTGTTCTTGTCGTAGGAGACGTACATGGTCTCGGCGTCGTCGTCGTCGCCGATCAGCAGACCGCAGTCGTAATAACACGTATCGATGACTCCGGCCACGATGATGACTTGGGTCTTACGCATTAGGCTTTGGCATAATCCTCGTTAAGAATCTGAACTGAACTCTTCCACGCCCAAGTTCTTGGAAGTTGACATGTGTTACTCGGATCTGGCTGGTGCGACTAGCCAAGTCAAGGCGACATGACTATGTAGGTGATCAATCGTAACCTCGCTTTCTAGATTACATTGCGGTTCAACAATGCATTTCCTTGCGCGAAGTATCGAGCCAAGATCTACCATTGCAACGTGATGGCTTGGCATCAAGCCATGCAGTCTTCAATCATCTCATAATTGTTCCACAGACTGACCTGACTGATTCAGTGGAGTGCAGTCTCATCTGATCGTTCCAATCACGACAAGATCTATGGAATATAAATGACAAAAGAAGTATAAGGTAGATCAAACAGCTCGTGAGAATGATGTAATTGGCGGATCGAATTCAGGCTAAATGTGCGGCTCCTCGTTGCTGGTTACAATGATTCCTCCGAATTATAGCGAGAATGTGGGGACCCCATGGGGGAGCAACAAGGTAATCGGCTATAGGATCATTACCGTAGTCTGTAGGTGTAAGCGAGTGTTGCGAAGAGCTTCCCTAATCGCGGCAGAGTTGTCTCATGGTGTCAAGTCTTCGACGCGACCTGAGCAATTGTCATGTCACCCATCGCGATTGTCGAGCCGCGCAGCAGATGCTCTCAAGACGGCAGGTATAAGACTTGTGGCGACTCGTGATGCTATAGGCGACTGGTGCGGTTGGAGACATGAGGGAGACAAGTCCCACGGTTTTGGTGTGACTTTCACACTGCTCGTCCCGGTGGGAGGATGGTGATGTATATGGAACGGAGTATTACATATATATTCAGATCTATTTGATGACTACCTACCTGGCTTTCTCATTACATGAAAATCAGCGTTCATTTCATAGTTGAAGAGTCTGCTCGCCCGAAACAATCTTGTCACCGCTACATAAAGGTCATCGCCGCATTCGGTCTTACCAAAATGAAGACTTGCAGGTCTCTACTCGCGGGAGGTGCAACTCCAGCGCTATTGGCAATCATCGCCTCGCTGCGCGGCGCCCGGGCAGACAATCCGATAGTGCAGGACATCTATACAGCAGACCCGGCACCAGTCGTGTACGACGGCCGCGTCTACGTGTTCACCGGCCACGATGAGGACGGCTCGACGACCTGCGACATTCGCGACTGGCGTGTCTTTTCCTCGGACGACATGGCCAACTGGCAGCACCACGAGTCGCCCATGAGCCTGGAGACATTCTCCTGGGCGTCAGCCAGTGCGTGTGCCGGCCAGGTTATTGAGAGGAACGACAAGTTCTACTACTACGTCCCGATGACTCGCAGCGGTGGTAGCATGGCCATCGGCGTCGGCGTCAGTGATAGCATCACAGGTCCTTATCAAGATGCTACAGGAGGTACGCTCCTGGAGAATGGAGAAATCGATCCGACCGTCTTCATCGACGACGACGGCCAGGCCTACATGTACTGGGGCAATCCGGGCCTCTGGTATGTCAAGCTAAACGAGGACATGATATCGTACAGCGGTGAGATCACGTCGGTGGACCTGACGGTCGCTGGATTTGGCGCGCGAGAGGGCGAATCCACTCGTCCTACAAGCTTCGAGGAAGGCCCCTAGATCTACAAGCGCAATGGCCTATACTATATCGTATACGCAGCCAACTGCTGCGCTGAGGACATCCGCTACTCTACCGGTCCCAGCACCACTGGCCCTTGGAAATACGGTGGCATTATTATGGAAGCTCAGGGCGCCAGCTTCACCAATCATCCGGGAATCGTCGACTTCAACGGCACTTCGTATCTCTTCTACCACAACGGCGCTCTGCCTGGCGGCGGCGGTTTTACGCGATCCGTTGCCGTGGAGAGCTTCACCTACAACTCGGACGGCTCGATCCCGCTCTTGACCATGACCACGGACGGCCCCTTCCAGGTCGCATCGCTCGATCCCTACGTCCGTCAAGAAGCGGAGACAATGCCTGGTCTTCGGGCATAGAGACGGAGACCTGCAGTCAAGGCGGGCTCAACGTCTGCGAGGCCCACGACGGCGACTACATCAAGGTCCAGGGGGTCGACTTTGGCAGCACCGGCGCTACGCTGTATACTGCCTCGGTTGCCTCGGCGTTGGCCGGCGGCACCCTCGAGTTGCGCCTCGACGGCACCGATGGTGCTCTGGCGGGCACCTGCTCCGCATCCAACACTGGGGGCTGGCAATCGTTGACCACTGTCACCTGTCCTGTGACTGATGCAGTCGGGTCACATGATTTGTACCTTGTCTTTCGTGGCGAGGGCGCTGATCCGCTGTTCAATGTCGATTGGTGGCAGTTCTCCTAGTGATGGGCGCGAAAGGCTTATCCGAAGAAATTTAATTCAGCGGACTGAACAATTGCGGACTCGTGAATAGCGAAATATATAGTATTAGATATCAGTAAGAGATACCATATTTGAACAGCCCAAGCAAACTTCTTGGCCCAGATCGAACAAGTTTCTGTCCGTGGATATTGCCAGTCTTTTCTTTCCGTTACTCGGACGGATTGAAGGCACGATGAGTCCAGATTGCCATTTCCAAGGCGTATTGTTCGATGTAACAGAAATAACATTCATAGAAAGAAACAAAATGAAAATTGTGTATATTGGGGGGGAGAGAGGGGGGGGGTTATGAATGATGTAATGAATCTTCCTGTGTTATTGCCATCGTTTGGTCTCGGCTATAGTGGGGTTTGGGAGAAAGGTGCCATATCAGGGCTGAAACTCCGCAAAAACAAGCATTCCAGGATCGCAACCCCGAAATCCTTGTTCAAGTTGAGGCCGCATTCTTTCGTGACAACCTCCTCATGACACACGGTCCCCACGCCTGATCAGCGTCTTTCCCTTAAGATGTGGTCACTGGCCATCATCGTCGACTTTCTCTCTGCAAGCCGCAAAGTGGCCGGGCGATGGATCCAATACCGGCGCGAAGCATTTCCCACCGGCGGCAGCGGTCCTCGGACACCCGCAGGACACCGAGTAGCCCCCGACCTGCCGACTCACACGATCCTCTCACCGGTAGACCTGGCTCCCGGCGAAAAGCTTCCCCTGCTGGTGTGGGCCAACGGCTTCGGTCTGACCTGGGGTTTAATGTTCGGCGACTTTCTGCGCGAGATCGCGTCGCACGGATACATTGTCATCGCCAACGGCACGCCCAACGGCCTGGGCATGACGGACGAGAGAGGCCAGCTGCAGGCAGTCCGCTGGGCCGCCCAGACGCCGGCCGGTGATGATGATATTCGCAATCACATTGACGCGGCCAAGATTGCGCTGGCGGGCCAGAGCAAAGGCGCCATTCACACGTACGCAGCTGCCAGTGCTCTGCGCGACGACCCGGCGGTTAAGAGCATCGCAATCTTCAATTCGGGCCTCATGCGCCGCCGTACTCAGGACTTGGCGCTCGTGACTGGTCTGCTCTCGTCTGTTTATTATTTTGTCGGCGACGAGAAGGACGTGCTCTTCAAGAATGCTGGTCGCGATTGGGACTTGGTACCGAAGGGTATTCCAGCATATTTCGCAAGCTTGCCCACCGGTCATTTGGGCACCCTGTACGAAGAATCCGGGGGGTTGTTCGCGGTTGCTGCTGTCAACTGGCTTAATTACGAGCTTGAAGGCGACGAGTCCAGTAAAAAGAAACTGCTGCACGCTCAAGGATGGAAAATTGAATCTCAAAATCTATGATCCTCTATTCATCCTGGGCCACGACGCCAGGCCTTCTATCAATTCGCACAAGAGATGAGTCTACCATACGTTTCACACTAGAATTACACGGTCGGCCGAGGTCCAGCGAAGGACACATCTCACGACCAGTCGCCATCAAACTCGATGGGCTCTCCCCTCTCAATCTTGGCCATCAGGTCATCGACCGTCCAGTCCTCGTGGACGTGGCCGCGGGGGATATTGGTGTTGACGAAGGCGGTCCCGCTCTGCAGGTGCTCGAGCGCAGCGTGGTAGTTGTCGTAGGCGTACTTCTCCGGGTCGTGGCGCCACATCCACCGGCCCTGCTCCGTCTTGATCGAGCCCGGGTCGCGCGCGACCGCCTTGGCGTCCCTGTTGTTGCGCCGCGCAAAGTTGTTGAAGCCGACCTTTTGGCAGCACGAGACCCTCTCAAATCTATAAGGATCGGTCAGCTTTCTGCGCCATCCTCTATCCAAGGTTTTCGACTTGGAGACTGTGTCTTACCGCAACTTGTTGTGTACACGGGTGGCCCATTTGATGTTTTCCTTGCCGCCAAGCTCCAGACAAGTGGCCAGATAGATCGCGTCCTCGATGCCCTGATTCGCACCGCTGCCCGAGCTCGGCAGGTACGTGTGGGCGGCATCGCCCGCCTGCACCACGCGGCCGAGGGGCGAGGTCGTCGTCGGCTGCGGGTCACGCAGCATCAGCTTCCAGTCCACGATGCCGTCCTCGGGCGTGGCCCTGATCAGCGTCTTGACAAAGTCCGGGACGTCTGGGACCTGGGACAGGTAGTCTAGCACGGTGTTGATCTTGACCGTCTGCTGCCACGACTCTTGTGCTTCTCCGGTATCCTGGTCATGTGTGAGCTGGAGCTAGTAAAAAGATGACGAGGAGAAAGATGCTTACTTTGTGCATGATCCCCCAGCTTATAATGTCATGAGTTCGGAAGATTATTATTTGTACACCAGGTCTTTTTTGACGTCGTGGTTAGCGCTGCTTACACTTCCCACGATTTCGAATGGAATGAAATACTTACCCATGCATCATACGCACGACTGGGTGTCCATTGCTCAGGGTTGCCAGTTTCTCGTCGAGCTCCTTGTCCTTGGATATGCGGTCCACGGGGAACGCAGCTCGGAACGAAGCCCAACCGCTGCTTCGGGCCCGGATATCATGGTCGTTGACCAGCTTGTGCGACTTGGTTCCGATGCCATCTGCGGCGACGACCACATCGGCCTCGAGCCGCCGCCCGTCGTCGAGAATAACGCCCGCCTTAGCTTCGTCCTCGTAGTACTCGGTGACACGGCATCCATACTCGATCTGGACGCCGACGCGCTCGAGCTGCGAGATGAGCATCTGCAGAAACTTTGGTCTGTTGTGACGATACATGCGCGTGGGAACAGGAGCCCGGTCCTCGGCACCCTCGCCATCCCGAACCGTCTTGGCCCCTCTCGGCGTCCAGCTGAACGCCTCAGGACCCGCGATGACCTCGCCGCTGGTCTTCTGGTACATGAACCAGGGGTCGGCGGCGATGCGCTCGTTCTCCTCGGCCAGGCCGGGCCACGCGCGGACGATGTGGTCGACGACCTGCGGCGCGATGGTGAAGAAGTCGCCCTGCGTCCGCGCGGCGGGGCTGCGCTCGATGATGCGGACGCTATGGCCCTTGCGCCAGCAGCACAGCGCCGCGTAGACGCCCGCGGGGCCGGCGCCGGCGACGAGCACGTTGATTCCGGACGGGGGGCTCCGGGTCGTCTGTTGCTGTTGTGCCTCTGCGGGCTCTGTGCTGTGGTCAAGTTCTACGTTGAAGGACATGGTGAATCTGAATATGTCTTTGGTTACGTTTCGTTGGCGTGATGGTATGGAAGTCGTCTTCAAATAGAATAATAGAGTTGTGTTGTTCTGATGATATTGTGGACAAATAGTTGGCCAAGAGAGCGACAGCAACATATACATACTTATATATCTTCCGAATCAACAGTCATCGGTCTGCTCGATGAGTTCCATACTCCGTCGGAGCTTTGCTGCCTCGCTCTCGCGTCCAAAGGATGCCATGGAAAGAGGGTATATTGGCATTGTCGATGCAAATTCTACAGGTGCTTCAGCCGACGCATCCAATCAAAATTCAACTTCACAATTCCACTACACAAACAAGCGATTCAACGAATAGGATCGATGATCAGAGTCAGACCACGGAAAGAGATTTGCTAAGCAATCCGCCCTGCACCACCCCCGGGTCCGACGCGGTTCCGGCGAGTATCAAGACCCATAAGCGGAGCCGGGGATTATAGCGATGGAAGCACTAACAAGACCTGACACCACGGCCCTGATTGGCTGCGTCGGCAAAAATACACGCTAATGAAGATCCAAAATTAGATCCATTGTTGTCTGAAGATCAGATCATTATGGAGTTGTCGAGGCGAATCGACCAGCCATAGGTAAGCACGACGAAATCTAATCGTGTACGTGACCGCAAAGGAGTGGAAACTTGAACCACCGTTCGTTTGTGCAATCAACAGCAAAATGCAATAACCAAGAACAAAAACAGTACAGGTCTTGTGAGGGTTCATGAAGGAGCAGTTAAAGCATATTCCCCGCTCGTCAAGTACCTTCTAGTCTCGCAAGTTGTCTGATCCGGGTGTCTGGACAACATGACGGGAAGAAGCGCGCCCCGGTCCAAGAAAGGTGAGATACCATAGACATGCATATACCATGGGCCCTCTAATTAATCTTGTCAAGGTTGTGCGACTTGTCGCATCCGCAAGGTCAAGTGTGACGAAGCGCGGCCAAAGTGCGGTGGTTGCATCAAGATGCAGTTCGACTGTGAGTGGCCGGGTACTGCTGGCATCCACAGGCGAAATGATGCGGCCAAAAAATCCCAGAAACGAGTATACAACGCCGCGAATGAGGCGGTACCACTCCGTCCAGCTGCAGACCGGCATGAATTCAACCACGTCAAGGCGGGTGACATGGTTCTGAGCGAGTTCCAGAAGGCCACACGCAGTAGCAAGACACTTGGATTATTGGCACGCCTAACAGTGCCGCCTCCACTTCATACAAATGGTATGTCTTGTGCAAACTCTATCATCTTATCTCCGTATGATCAAACTTGTCTCGGCTATTTTCCCGCCACGACCGTATACGGCATCCACTCTACCGGGGCCTGGAGTCCTCTCAACCAGGTACATCGAGATGCTGCATCCTCGAGTAGCATGGTCATGCACATGCTGCTCGCCCATGCGGCAAGTGACATGACTCGACACAACTCGGGTTCTCCCGTCAACATGCAACAATTACAAAGCGGGCTATACCACTACACTGCTGCTATTCAAGAGTTACATCATCACATTGACCCTCGACGGAATGTGTCGGGCGGGTCGGACCTGGACGCAATCATAAGTACCCTGTTCTTGATGATACACTATGGGCTGAGATCGGGCTCTTCTCTTCGGCACGCTAGAACGCACTTTGCTGGCCTCAAGTCTCTGTTGCAGGCCTGGCTGGAATCCATACGCCATAAAGATGCAGATACGCATCAGTTATCGCCATTATCATCACAGCTGATAGTATGGCTTTTGTAGGCATTATCGGTCATTTCAACTCGATGTATCACTACTAACATTGTCCAGATACAGCGACGTCGGTGGTACTTGCTCCGGAGCCATCAGCGAGCTTGTCAATGTGCTTGCTGAATCGTCGCTACTTCCATTAGATCGAAGGCAGCTCTATCGAAACGCACAGATCGGATTTCCTCGCACAGGCAAGAAGCTAGGTCCCGTGGAGCACCTGTTATATCAGAAAACTCATATGAGGGTATTCGAACTGGGACACGAGATCCAAACCATGCGATCCAAGATCTGGAAGCTGGCGCCCGATGCAAGTCTGGGGACTAGCCAGGCCCTGTACCTGGAACTATTGGAGCAGTGTCAGTCGGTAGAAACTGTCAGTCAAGACTCATCTTCCTTGTTTCTCACGAGTCGCCGATGCTAACTCGAGTACATGTATAGGAATATGACGACATCTTCCGATCGTTGTACGAGGACGATACGAGAAAGGTCATCTCTAAACACGCTCTCAAGCTGACCATGACGGTAGCCATGCAGTACTGGAGTTGTATCCTCTTCTTCCGCCGCTGGCTCGTCCCGGACCGGCCCCCCAAGCCAATCCACCAGCTGGCGGTAGCCCGTATCGTGGCGTGTCTGCGCAACCAATACACGCACGACCACCGGCGCCTGGTCCGCGGCGCGTGGCCTCTGTTCATGGCAGCCATCGAGACTCCGGACGAGGCAAAACGCGACTGGTTGCTGGGGCGTCTGTACGAGACCCGAGGCGTTACTGCCGAGTGCGCGTGGAGCTGGGAGGCCGCGTGCAGGATAACGGCGCTGCAGGGCGCGGGAGATCAGCCACATGCGGTCGAGCTGAGGGACTTCATGCCCATGTTGTCCGACTAGGATGGTATTGGGGGAGATGCGAGGCGGGAGGCCTGCACTAGCTTTCCAGGAGAGTTTGACACTCCTTGAACGTGGTAGTCGGCGCTCAAGGTGATATCCCGGGCGTTGGTAGAATCATAGCCCAGTCTATCAATGTTTGGGACTCTAGTTGAATTGGAATCTTTACTCTCCACGCTTCTCGTGATCTTTGGATACATTGGGATAAACAAGTACACCTCGCTGGCCGATTTCATGGCCAGCGACGGAAGGGGCACTCTATCCTACTCAGGAAGACCGGACTTGGGTACATTACACAATAGCGCCTGCAGCAATGGTATCGCCACTTCCTCCTACTTAAGGTGCTTGGCCTGACGAAGAGGCGACGTCCACCAAACGTCGTGGCGGAGGCGGATTCGTGCTTTCTTTCTACGATAACCTTATTTCCCAGTGGCTTCTCAGCACCATGTCGCCCGCTCGATTTTGTCAGGATCTATTACAGGTTACACTGGCATGAGGCAAGTCTATATGGCGAAGCTGCAGCTTTGGTCATCGCATATAGCTCTTCAGCGCCTCAGACAACACTTTGTACAGGACCAAGTCATACTTCTCATTCCACCACGATCCTTCGGCAAGACAATAAGGGCAGCAGATTGTAGGCTTGAATTTTCCCCCTCTGAACCATCATTTGTGATCAATTCAATCATAGTTCGCTCCCCGGAGTGTGGCTGAGAGAAATAAAAAAACCCACAAGCTTTTAGAAACTGTCACAACCCCCGACTGTAAGTATGCAAGCAAGAGAATTTACCTCAATCAGGATGTCTGAGAGGGTTATTGGGCAAGACTCCACGATGGATCCTGTCATGGCTTGTCGGCGCGCCTTTGTGTTCCTTAATTCGTGTTCGTGGCGCCGGTCAAATATGAATTACAGGTACCTAGAACTGATCGTTCTTGCTCATATCCATTTGTATGTCTTTTCTTTCCCTCACGGTGACTCTGACTCTTCCTTCCCTCGGAAACTTCACATTTTCAATGGTTCGCCTTCTGAACAATTCAAAACATCCATCAACACTCGCTCTGCATATGTAACAAGATATTGCACTTACTACCTCTTCCGCTCATCAGGAGTGGCCGTGTCTTTTGGCGACGCGGCCACGAGCATTCACTGCACATATTATCAATGAGGATTGGCCACAGACGCCAGTATCTGTATGCTCAACGGCAATCGCGACAAACTCCGTGCTTCCAGTCCTGATTTCTACAACTGGCCACAGAAATCACCTCCGTTGAGTTCTTGATGAACTCGAACTAATCTTGCGCAGCGCACGCAACACCAAAGCACCAGATAGCGCTTGTATTCCTCTCGGTATACCTTGACCAACATTCGTCCTTCGTATCATCCCCCTTTGCCTAGTCTCTGTCTTTCTACCACGCTTGACTCATTCGAGATGGCGGCTCCAAGGATTCGTGTCCGCTTCTCACACGATACTATAGCCTACACCACAGCTACCTACGATACCACACATCCCGCGAATATGTTTACTCTTGTCGCGAATATCGAGTGGACTGCAGGCTGCCCTAGACTTGCCGAGGCCAAGGTCAACGAGGGCTACAAGAATATTCATCTCGTCTATCGGCGCATGTATTCAGAGGACGAGAGAATTACTCTGGCCGAGGATGGACCACCCCAGAGCTCCTACACTCCAGACCCCTTAAGGCCTCAAGGGTCACGGCGGTGGACCCTTCGCAGGCAGTTCCGGGTCACATTTCGCGCATGGAGCGTACTACGGGACTTTTATACGACGCTCAAGTCCATGGATTTACCTCACCTGACTTGGCGCACCGAATTTGGACGTGACTGGACCCAGCGGCAACAACAGCAACTGGAGGAATTGTACATGCTCAAGGTGACGCACGACGTCTACAATATTGTGGGAAATCTTTGTCGAATCCGAGGGTATTTCATGACACGTTCTATACGCCCCCAACCAAGTTGGTATTTCGATGCTGGTCAGAGAGTCCAAATCACACCAGGTAAGCGCAACTTCTTCCCGGTCTTGCCATGTTAAGCATATTCTATCGAGGCCAAGGATGACGTTTGCTGACCATGAGCCAACAGAACCAATGTTCAGAGAAGCACTAGCAATGGTGCGTCCACCTGTCATGACAATTAATGGACCACCTCCGGAAGACGCAAGCGGTTTCGTTTTCCGATGCAGTGTCAAGGCTAGATTTTATTACGATGTCCACAGATTGCCAGTATAGAAACGGCGATCCGAGAGGACATCGACTGGTCATTCTTGGCCGCCACTATCACCAAACAAACCAGTACATCAGCAAATGCTACTTGGTCTCTACGACAGAACTATACGAAAAAGACGGCTGTCGCCATCACACAGACTAGTGCATCGGCCGAGGCAACTTGATCGCTACGACAGGTCTCTACAACAAAGGCGGCCGCCAACTTTCATGGAGAGTGAGAGTTGATTCCATGTTTCTCTTAAACGCGGACTGTGACTTTGAGTTGGTTTTACTCGACCGCGCAGTACTTTTCTCTCGACTCCTTCCTTTCGAATCCGTTGACAAGGCTGCCCGACCACAAGGGATCACTTGGCATTCTAGGACGATAATTCAGGAAAACCAGGGTACCATAATGTTTATGCTCGAGCTAGACTCATAAGAGCATGGCCAGAAAGAATGGCATTCATCGAACTGGTGATGTATGGCTATAGAGGGTCGAATAGCCTTATGGAAGCTTTTGGATTATTCGGATCGAGTCTGTACTTCAATACTGGAGATAATGGAAATCAGACTCATTCACACTTGGTCTTTGACGTAGTATTTTCAATGCCAGAGTCACGTAGTTTTGAACGAAACAAGAGTTTACTTCTTGCTTTTCTAATCGGTTGGTTCTTAATTGTCAGGCGACATGCCACATCGCAAAGAGCATCACCAGCAGGTAGTATTTCATATGTATCCCCTCTCCTTGACGCCATGGACTGCCTGACCTGATCGGAACGTGGCATTCGGCTCCCAAAGGGCGTGAGCTTGACCAATCTGGTATGCAGCTCCTAAGCGAGAGGACCATCAAAGAAGACGTGGAAGAAGAAAAGAAAGGAAAGCGAAACATGGTAAGGGACGCCATGTAACCACATTGTTTGGCGCAGGGCCGATTCCGTCACCAAGTTACACACAACGCAAAAGAAACCTTCCCCCTTTTTTCTTCGACAAACCAGACCAAGAAGAGATGACTTTATCCGTCGGCAAAGCACGACCCACATTTAAGGTCAATTTAAACGCGGCCGGGGTGATTGGTTCAGAATGAGGAAATTCGGACTTGTCCTCTGTCTGGGCTTGCTTCCAGAGCTCGGATCCGACGCAAATGCGGGGGATACAGTGACAGAGGATGAGAGACAGATGGAAGATGCCTTGCGCAATGCGACAGTGATGAATTCACGGCCGCGCTCGTCGACCCGAACGCAACAGCGACGGCAAAGGTACGGGTAGAATAAGAAACAATGATACTGCCCGAATGTTCCTATTGTCACATCGCGCCAAGCATGGAAACAGTTGTACTACCATACAGGAAGTGATGATGAATACAATTTGCCTCCTGAACGACCGAGCACTTTGTGACATGCATGGTGTAAACCTGTCAGACATGATCAGTTATCACAAATACGCACGACAGAAGGATTCTGACACTTGACTGATCGCGGTTTAGAGTCAGTCAGACCCTGCATCTGCTGCTGTCAGCTTTTGCCAAAGGAAAATTAAACGACACGCAGGGGAGCACCGTAAGCAAGACAGGCATGAAGTCAATTCGGACATAACGTATAAGCTTCTTTCAGGGCAAGTGGATTTTTCGGATTGGAAGAAAAAGTCTCCACACAAACGGCTTCTGCAGCTTTGCATCCCCGGGCGGCGGCGCTGCTTGCTCAGACCCCAGCTCTGAACCTGACCTGCCCGTCCGGGAGGTTCCCCATTTTCGTGTCTCCCACGCCAGAACCGCGGAGAACCGTGAGCGTCTAGACAGGCAGACAGACATCCAGGTGCTCGACTCATGCCATTGTCGTGTTTTCATATGGATGCATGATGCATTAATCGTTCAATTCCAAGGGCGAATCTCATTGATTGGAGGTTTTGATTCCGTCTTGAGAAGAGAACGGGCGATGGGGAGCCCGGTTTTGGACGATCGCTGTCCCTGACTATACTGAGACAGGTGGCGGCAACCTATATCAACCGTCGAGTATAGGAGATGGATGTGAGATCGCTTCTTACTTTTGACTTTTCTTTGCTGACACTCGTCTACCGGCGCTGCTGCTGCTGCTGCTGCTGCTGCTGCTTGGACACACACACAATAACTGACCACCACCTTATATTACCCGCGCTTCGCCGTCTGATAATTGGATGGTGGAGTTCCTGCGTCGGCGCACCCTTCCCCAAAGGGAACACCAAGCCCGCCAACTGCTCTCAATCAATCGCCCGCATGAAGACGAACAGACGAGACGAGAAGCAGAAGAAGGGGGAAGTAACATTGCCCCCCATGTCTTTTTTCCAAGGCACAGTCGGTTGTTGTTATTGCACTGTTTGAACGATCGAGAGTGTGTCTTTTTGAAAATGTCAATGCGTCTCACCCACACAACCGCAACCGACACACCCCCGGCTCCTATATTATTGGTGCGCCGTGCCGCTTTCAGCATGTCCTCGACGTTGATCATTTGAGTTTGGGCCCGCTCTCCTACTTTCTGTCAAAACGTCTGTCTAATACAGCCACCCAGCGACCACCGCGGGAAATCAAAGAAGAACGGAAAATCTGTGGCTTATTATTCGCCTTGGCCCTTTCTCAGACACAGACACAAAATCCCGAGTCGGACAGAGGACTGCTGCTCTCAAACGGAGGGCTTTCACATCATGTTGCGGCGAATTGGAGATTCAAATTGAACAACTCGGTTGTTTCTGGCTGTTCTTTTTCCCCCATCACAACGAAACAACGGTTTTCGACGAACTAGCAAGGAAGAGTAAAAGATCTGGAGGAGGGAGGGGGCATTCTTCTCTCCTCACGTAAAACGAATGCCGCTAGCATGTCTCACTTTCTCGAGAGCGATGACAAGGACCACTGGAAGAGCGCCGTCGGCATCGGCGCCGCTGGGTGCTTCCTCGCCGGCGCCTCCGTGGCCGCCCGCATGTACACGCGGTACTTTGTCACGAGGTCTGTCGGCGTCGACGACATCATGGCCGTCGTCTCGCTGGTCAGTCACCCATCTTACAGCAACACGTCGAATCTGCCGTGGACTACGGAACTGATCAAAGCCATGTCTAGCTCGCCACGTTGGGCATGTTCATAACACTGAGCATTTATGCGGTCTGGTATGCCAGCGGCAATTTGGAACACTGGACCCGCAAGGATTTCAAGAATTTTCTCCTCGTGAGTTTCCTCGTATATTCCGGTTTGGTTCCAGGGAAAAGATCCAATCATACTCACATCCACTGGGTTCCAAGCTCTTCTGGATCAACGAGCTGGTGTACAACGTCGGCACGCTCTTCATCAAGTGGACGTACCTGTTCCAGTACCTGCGCGTGTTCCGCAACGTGCGGGCCATGCGCATCGCGTACCTGGTGTGCATCGTCCTGACGGGCGCCTGGTACGCCTTCCAGGTCTTCGGCTTCATCTTCAGCTGCCGCCCCGTCGCCGGCTTCTGGGACAAGGCCATCGACTCGTCCTGCAGCATCACCAACAAGATCGGCACCACCACCGGCTTCTTCTACGTCAACGCCGCCGGCACGCTTGTCATTGACGTCGTCGTTTTGGTGCTTCCCGTCCCGACCATCTGGAACTTGAAGCTGAGGAGGCGGCAGAAGTGGGCCATCTTTGGCATATTTGCCGTCGGAGGGATGTAAGTTCGCGACGTGCAATTCCTTTGTTTGCTTTCAATCGTCATGATGGGATTTTCCTCAAGTGCTTGAACTGATCACCCCGGCCCGCAGCGTCCCGGCCATCACGATCGGCCGCATGGCGAGCCTGCACGACCTCGACACCACCGGCATCGTCAACTCGGGCATCTGGTCGCTCGCCGAGATGTGCACGGGCATCGCCACGGCCGCGCTCGCCACGATCCGCCTGCTCGTCAGCCGCCGGGTCCCCGTCTTCGGCACCGCGAGCCCCGGCCCGGGGCGCAGGCGCAGTAGTATCCAGTTCGCGGCCGCCTTCAGGAAGAGGGCCAGCCCCTTTAGCACCTTTGGCTCGAGGGCTGCCCGGCCCGCTACGAGCGGGAGCCAGCGGGACCTGGTCGTGGCCGGCTTCGAGTGCGAGATGCAGGGGGGTTCGACGCCGACGGGCCAGAGCAGCATCGACATACGTAAGGGGGACGAAGTGACGACGACGACAACAACCTCGTCGTCCAGAACGTCTACGGCGGCCAAGATCGGGGGAGGCTGGAGGGAGTCGACCTCGGAGACCAGGCCCGGCCTCGGGCTGCGCGACGACACGGGGTCGCTGCACTTTGGCCTGCCGCACGGGACGCACGGCGTCGGCGTCCAGACGACCATCACGAGCGACAGGCAGCGGTCCATGTCCGAGTCGGGCGCCCGCTTCCTCGGCACCTTTGGCATCCTGGTCGAGCAGGACTGGGAGGTCAGCGAGTCCCACGCCGCTTGACGCTGGTTGTTGTTCTTTTCCTCTGAAGCATTTTCTCCCTCTCGGGCAGGTTTTCCGTCATGTGCATAGATACCCTGGTTTTATATAACCCTTGTATTATCAAGATACTAATATCAATTTTTAAAGCGTTGAAAAGTGAANGCGAGTCCCACGCCGCTTGACGCTGGTTGTTGTTCTTTTCCTCTGAAGCATTTTCTCCCTCTCGGGCTGGTTTTCCGTCATGTGCATAGATACCCTGGTTTTATATAACCCTTGTATTATCAAGATACTAATATCAATTTTTTAAAGCGTTGAAAAGTGAATAACCGGATTTGTGTCTTGGTCTGAATCTATTTATGTTAGAATGGTAGCGGGCATGGGAATGACATGGAAATTTCGTCTTCTATAAGTCTTTCGCCATTCCGGTTTCCGTGTAATTTGAAGACGAGGATCATGGATAATTTCAGTGTCAAGCTCTCTATTTTTGGATCCTTGTCCTTTGGATTCCATAAGATCTTTTCTCTATTTGAACGTTGCNTTTCGCCATTCCGGTTTCCGTGTAATTTGAAGACGAGGATCATGGATAATTTCAGTGTCAAGCTCTCTATTTTGGATCCTTGTCCTTTGGATTCCAGAAGATCTTTTCTCTATTTGAAAGTTGCTCTTGAGGTCGGCGCGGAAGCTTTGTTGTTGCAACTAGTGGCACTGACAGCCCTCGGGTCGTGACAAACGGCCGAATAGGAGAGATGAAAAGCCTTGAGCCAAAACATTCCCATTTCGAGATGAGAATCAAAGAAGCCGAATTTCCCTGCGTCTAAGCGCCCGGCTTGGTAAACATATTCTGAGCGGTATGTATTAATGTGCCACCATCGTGGACAATCCCTTGATGCCTTTGGGCATGTAATGGACCTCCACGCCCTCCCCTGTATCTCCGCTTGCCATGAAAGCACATGAGCAACGACGGTTGAGAGATTGTCCAGTGCCACTGGTCCAACTCCTTGTGGCTAGATCTTCTCACAGATAAGCGTGTGATATCNAAAGAAGCCGAATTTCCCTGCGTCTAAGCGCCCGGCTTGGTAAACATATTCTGAGCGGTATGTATCAGTGCCAGCATCGTGGACAATCCCTTGATGCCTTTGGGCATGCAATGGACCTCAACGTCCTCCCCTGTATCTCCGCTTGCCATGAAGGCACATGAGCAACGACGGTTGAGAGATTGTCCAGTGCCACTGGTCCAACTGCTTGTGGCTAGATCTTCTCACAGTTAAGCGTATGACATCTTGAAGCCGTCGGAAGCGATTACTGTTCTGTGCCTGCTCGACTTGGTCGCATATTGGATCTGGTCTTTAGAGCCAATTTCCTGGCACAAAATGAGTGCCGTACAACAAATTTGTGCCTTGTCTTTGAAGGTGTCGTCACTATCATTTAGTTGTAGTTTTGCCATAGGCACCACCTTTGACCTTTCTCATTTCTAGAGCCCGCTTATACGGCGGCGCTGTTGGGGGTTGAACGGGATCGAGGGAAATGTGTCCAGGCGGCAATTTATAGGAGGCGTCCGAGTCAAAGGCGGAGAGGTCTCCGCATGCAATGAAGGGCGCGATCCATCGTACGCTGTTATCCTCTGGCACGCTGACGTCTTCCACCTCGACCTCAGTGATCCCGTCTTCATCGACAACCCTTGGCTCTACCGGTGCCGCGTCCCAAGCTCCCGAGAGCTGGTTCTGAAGCACAGTAGGCGCGACAACAGGCAAAATGCTCGACCTCTCGGCCATCATGTTTGAGAGGCCGTGACCAACGCCGAGTGGCTCCTCGAGGCTGGCAGAGAACCCCTTGGGCGGCTGAAAATTCAAGCAGACAATAAAGGCTTCAACACTGCTGGCGCGCGAAGACCGTGGCTTGGCAACATAGACATGCTCGAAGAAGATCTTCAACTGTGCGTAGAGGACATCGACATTCTTTCCCCGGAAAATTTTGGCCACAAACTTGCCTCCCGGCTTGAGGACACAGAGGGCTAGGTTCAGCGCGGCAAAGAGCAACTGGGACTGCACGTATATGTCCAAGTCGTGCAACCCTGTCACGTCGGGTGCGCCATCGCTGATGACCAGATCGACCGGCTGTGCTGCCTGCTGACTCCTCAGGCTGGGTTCGTAGTCAGGGTCCAGCGCTTTCAAGAGCAGCGGGACTGTGGCAGGATGTGTAATGTCGGCGCGGAGCGTGATGATGCCAGGCAGCGGGCTGATGGGCTGCAAGTCGATGGCGACGATCTTGACATCTTTCCGAGGTTTGAGCGCCTCTTCCGAGCCCGCCTTGTCCTGGTGATCGCGGGGAAGTTTGGGATGCGAGCTGACGACGTTCTGCATCTGCTGTCTAAACTTGGCCTCGCGGTCCTCCCATGCTGCTCGGCCAAACTTCTCGCCCTTGATTAGCACTCTTGAGAGCACCTGCGAC
>JACVEI010000741.1:0-39450 GCA_018115615.1 Pestalotiopsis sp. DP-2020a | reverse complement strand
TGCATAACTTCGAATCCAACGCTTCCCTGCCCTAATACATGGTTTATGCCTAGTATTATGACAGTTTTCGTACGAATAAAAAAAAATAATACGAAAAAATAATACGTGTTGTCGCGCGGGGTATCGATAACGTAAAAAAATTAAAGCGAATCGAGCGCGAAAAGGCAAAAAAAAAAGCTCGTCGGAGAACTGCTGCTAAGCCGTCGCCTTCCACTATTTTTGCTTTGCCTAATAACTNTGTCGCGCGGGGTATCGATAACGTAAAAAAATTAAAGCGAATCGAGCGCGAAAAGGCAAAAAAAAAAGCTCGTCGGAGAACTGCTGCTAAGCCGTCGCCTTCCACTATTTTTGCTTTGCCTAATAACTTTAGCTTTAATTAAAATAAAACTTATCCGAACGTCTCGTTATCCCTTTTTTTTTTAAACGAATTTGGCCTGCTAGGCGGATTTAGCTCCGCTAATCCGTTAGTAAAGACCGGAGGTATTAATCAAAAACGGCGTAGTTTTTAATATATTTCCTAAATTCTTATATATTGTTTTTAGGTAAATAACCTTCCTATTTTATAAGGAATTAATATCCTCGTCCGATTTTTTTATAATCGATAATTTCCTTAACGTTATATTTTGGCTGATTTTCCTCGATTTTTAGTATTTGGTCGATAGTCGCGTTTTTAGGTGCTAGTTCGAGTAAAAAAATATAAAACGTTAGGTATTTTCTTCCTATAATTTTAGGTAGCTATAAACGGTAGTTAATTTTTGAAATTTGTTTATTAATTTTAAATAATCCGAGTTTTTTAAAATCTAATTTATCGCTTAGTCGCTTTATTTTAATATTTTTGCGTAATAGGTAAACCTTGTCTCCCTTCGCAAAAGTTAGTTTTTTAACTTTATTTTTATCTGCGTACTCCTTTGTACGTATTTAAAAAATAATAAGGTTTTTTTAAAGGTTTTTCTGGAGTTTTTTTAGGTTATCGATATACTAAATAGCGTATTCCGCTAATTTTTTTCCTGCGATAAGTTTTTTGGCTATATTTGGTTCGTACCCGTAATTAGCGTAAAACGGTAATATTCCTATGGGTTTTTATATAATATTATTATAGGCGAACTGCGTTATAAATAATAATATAACCCAATTATTTTATTCGTAATTAACGTAATAGCGTAAATATTCCTCGAATATTTAGTTAGCTTATTTTATTTATCCGTTTATTTATAGGTAATAAATTATCGAAAACTTATAATTTACTCCTAGCTATACTATAAATAACTTCCAAAATTTTGATATAAATAGCTTATTTTTATTTAAGATAATTTTATCTAATAAGCCGTACTGGTATATTATAATTCGTAGGAACGTATAAGCTAATTTTTCCGTATTATTTATTTCTTTATAAAGCAAAAAATAAGCGTATTTCGTAAATCGTTCGGTAAACACTAAAATATTATCGTAAAAGGTCCCAATTAAGGGTTCTTTTAATAATAATAACTTTACGATAAAGTCTAAGGCGATAAACTTTTATGCTTTATTTAAAGGTAGTATTGGCTATAATTTTTTATATAGCTTATATTATGCTAATTTTGCCTTATTACACAAATCGTATTATTTAATAATTTCGCTGACGTAATAGCGTAGCTTTAGGCAGTCGAAATGCTATTATATCCGTTTAATGGTCTTAAATACTCCTTGGTATCCACTGGTTAATGCGGAGTATATTTCTCGGATAAGCTCGTCTCTAATTTATTTTGGGATTATAATCTTCCCTTAATATATCGGCAATATACCGTTTTTTTTTTATAATTTTGCTTAACTAACTATTCTCGTTAGTTATTATACTAATAACGTAAAAATTTATAATAAATATTAGGTTTCCTTCCTAATCACTAGCAAAGATAGTATATATCTCCTTAGGTGTTTTTTAATAATAATCTGGCCTTCGGCTAAAAGCATCGGCTCTGCCGTTTTCTAATCTTTTGCGGTAAATAATTTTAAAATTATAATCTGCCAAAAATTCTAATTATCGTATCTGTCGTTTATTAAATTTTTTACTTATCGTAAACGATACGAAATTCTTATAATCGGTATAAACTTTAATTTAGTAATTAGTTCCGCTTAGGTAGTATTTTTATTCTCGGAATATTTCGATAATTGCGAAAAATTCTTTGTCGTAAATTTAGTAGTTAAGTTATTCCTTAGTAAACTTTTTGGAATAAAATGCTATTAAATATAATTCTTTATTATCGTTTTTTTAGCTAAGTTGTCCGCCTATGGCGTAATTTAAGGCGTTTGTCTTAACTTCGAATTTTTTTTCTAAATTAGCCATTTTTATAACTGGCTAGTCGGTGATTTTTTTTTTAATAGCGTCGAAGGCGTCCTGTTCCTCGTTAGTCTATTTAAATAATATATTTTTCTTCGTTAAATACGTTAAAAATATAATAAAGCGTCCGAATCCTTCAATAAATATACGGTAAAAGTTTACGAGTCCTAAAAAGGATCTAACTTTTATAACCGTAGTTAATATTTGCTATTCCTTAACTGCTAAAATCTTGGAATCTTTTATTTTAACTTCTCCGGGGGATACGACGTATCCTACGAAAATGATTTTTTTTTGGTAAAATTCGCTTTTTTTAGGGTTTATAAGAAAATTTGCTTTTTATAGCTTCCGTAATATAGCAGCAACGTACTATTTATATTCGTTAAAATCCTTAAAATAAATAAATATATCGTCGAGGTATATTATTATAAACTTATCGAAGAACTTTCGTAAAACGGTATTAATTATATTTTAAAAGCTTATTAGTGCGTTAATTAATCCGAAAGGCATAACTAAGTATTCGAAATATCCGTATTTCGTCCTAAAAGCTGTTTTTTATTTTTCTCCGTTTTTGATTCTAATTAAGCCGTACGTATTAAGCAAATCTAGGGCAGTAAACCACTAAGCTCCGTGCAATTTATCTCGTAAGTCTTTAATCAAAAGTAAAAAATATTTATTTTTAATTATAATATCGTTAAGCTTACGATAATTTATATAAAATCTTTATTTCGGTATTCCGTCCTTACTTTTTTTTGGTATAAAAAATATAAGGTAGCCTGCTAGCGATATAAATTCTTTAATTTATCCCTTTTTTATTATCTTTATAATATAAGTCTTTAATACCTTTTCGTGCTAAGGTCTTACTAGGTATATCGGTATAAAATATATTTTTTTTCCTTTTTAGAAAAGTATCTTATAGTTAAATCGTATATATTTTAATAATCCTGTTTTTAGTATCCCACTAAATAAATCGCTAAATTCCTTATATTTTTCGGGAATTGTTTTTATAATATTCGGCTTAATATATTTGGCTATAACGTATAATCCAAATATTTCGTAATTACGTAAAAGCTGGTTTTTTTAGTATCCGTTAAAGGTTAACTCGCTTCCTGGTATATCCCACTAAAATTAGCTTATATTCCAGCTTACTCGGGGATTATTTACCCGTAACCAAGGTATCCCTAGGACTAAATCGTAATCCGTAATTTCCGTAATATCGTACGTAAAATATTCAAAATAATCCTAAATATAAATCTAAATATACGCAGTCTTTATATTTATTATTTTATTTTCGTATAAAATAGGCTCTCCATCGACGGTATTAAATATATAAAACGTTTTTTTCTGCTTCCATAATATCTAAAGCTTATTAACGATTCTTAGTAAAATAAAATTTCCCTAAGCTCTTATATTTACTAAGGCTCGTATATCGTATCCGTTAATTTGTACCTATATCGTAAAATAATTAATTATCGTGCTATCGCTCCCGGTAGCGCAAATAAACTTTATTTAGGACCGCTCCTGTTTTTTTAAAAATAATCTAACTCGTTTCCCGAATTTTTGTTAATTTTTTTATTAATACGCCTTATCTCGGCGTCCGTAAATATTCGCTAGCTTTTTTAATCGCGAGTCTCGTTTTTTTTCTGGCGGTAATATACGTCGCCTATATCGCTATTTTTATTTTTTTATATTTTAAGGGTTAGTTTTTTAATTCTTTTAACGAGCCGTTATATTTTAGTTTTATTTATTACGTAATATAAATATTTATCGTATATATATTTTACTTAGGATTAGTCTTTTTTTTCCGAGTATCGGGACAAATCGTTAGGGTACGTAGTAATAATTACGAAACCTTTTATATCGCAACGGTTAACCTTTACCTGGCCTGCCTTTTTTATTTTATAAAAGTTCCTAATAGCTAAATATCCTATACGTAGCGGAAAAACTCCGTATTTTAGTTTTATTTCGAAATATTCGTCGTATCCTAAATCGATATATCCGTATTATTCGATTTTATAATATTTAAGGTTTTTAATATTAAATCGAAGGTTATCTTTAAAAATAGCTCCTAGGGTTCGTTATTCCTATACCGTATCGGTGGTTTTTTAGAGGATCTTTGCTAATTATTATTTTATACCTTATAATTCGGCGGCAAAAAATATAACTTTATTATAAACGCGCGGTTATCCGTCCTAAAAAATATCGAATATTTTTTCCGTAATAAAAGTCTAAAATATCCTATAAATAGCTTCCTTTTTTTTCGTTCCGTAAGTAAATTTTCCTTTTTTTTTTGATTTTATAGATTCGCTGCTAATATCGTCGACTAACTTAGCTTTTTAAGTTTAATATTTAGCCTATTTAGTCTAATAATATATTTCGTTTTCCGAGGCGTCGGACAAAATATTATCGTTGCTATCGATTATTTGTTTTTCGGTTCCGAAGCGTACCGTCCGTTTTAGTCTAATGGCTATTAAGGTACGTAGTGCCTTAGGATACTAATTATTATCGTTTTTGCAAAACCTATGCGTTTAATAACTATTGTTAAAATATACGGTCCAAAAAAGCGATATATATAGTATTTCCTCCCGTTATATAGCGTTAAACTGCTTTTTGCCTTTTAGTATAGGCTTAAATATTTTTTTAGGTTAGCGATACTCGTTAGCGTAATATTTTATTCGGTCGCAATTATAATACTTAACAAATAATTTGTCTTTTTATATTCGTCGTTAAATAGCGTCTAAATTTATTAGTCCGTTATATACTCCGAAAAAAGTCTTATATTTCTATTTTTAGTCACGCTTAAATATTTTATATCGTATTTTGTTAATATTAGGTTAGTATCGGATATTAAACTTTTTTTTCTCTAGTTTTTTTTATATAAACGGTTATCGATTTTAATAATTCGTTTTATATACTTATAAAAGTTATTTAAACGATCCTCTCGGGATATTTCGTTTTTAATATCGTTTCGTAATCTTATATAAAATAATATTATTATCGTATCGTAATCGGTTTATTCGGTGCGTAATACGATTTATTTAAATTTTGCGGCGTACTTAGCGGCTAATTCTTTTTGTCGTAATTGCATAAATTCTCGTTTAGCCGAACGGATTTCGTCGGCATTACTAAAAATAGCTTTAAATTATCGTTTAAACTCGGAATAGCGTTTAAATATCTTTTTGGTATTTTCGTTTTAGTTTTCGTCCTTAGGGTTATCGAAATAATTCCTTATAATTAATTCGAACTATTCGAAGGCTATCCCCTTAAAAAATCCTGTAATACCGAGGATCTTATTTTCCTTAATACTAATAAATTTGCGGTAAAACCTAAAATAGGCTTTAGCCTAGGTAAAAAAAGCTTAAATACTTTTTTCTTTTCCGTTATAATAAGCTAAAAGCGGGATTTTATACCCGTTATTACCGGTGCTTATTCCCGGGCTAGGAATAACAATAACTTATATTATAAGCTATTTATTATCTTTTTTGACTTTAATACAAGCGGCTTAAAGTTATTAATTCTAATAATACAAAATCCTTATTTGCTTTTAGAAAAAGCGGACGATCGCAAGGACGTTTGCTTTTCCGGTTAGGTTATCGACAACGCTTCCGTTGCGAAACATAATATCTTTTTATAAAAATATTGCTTAGTAATAACTTAGTAACGTACCTAAACAAAAATAATCAAAATATAACAATTATACTAAAAATAAACCGAAGTATAAAAATCACTAAGGTTTATATTAATAAATATGCTAAACAAATATATATTAAACAATAAATAACTAAAAAAACTAATTTATAAATATAATCGTTAAAATATATTAAATACCTTATTTATAAGTAAAATAAATATTTAGATTAATTACTAAGGTAATAATTGTTTATATAATATAAGAAATTTATCCGTTATATATCTATTTATCCCCTTACTAATATTTGCTTAGATTACCTACGTTAATTAGTGATCCTATACCTTAAAATACTAAATTATTGTTAAAATATAATAATTTATAAATTATTGCCAAGATCTTTCGATCGATGCCAAAACCTAATAATTTAACTAATCACGTAATTTTTAGCTATTGGTTCTGTTCCCAGCTGTCTTTGTCTTTAGGACCGGCTTCGTGGCCGTGTCTCCATCTTTTTGCATTGTCTTTGGGCTGCAAGGGTGCATGTTCGTAACAATTAGCTTATAAAATTAAATTCGTAAATTGTTTTAACGTAAAGTTCCTGCACATATCGAGCTTTAGGTTAGATTACGCGATTATAACGACTATACTAAGGATAAACCGAAGTATAAAGAGGTGCTAAGGTTTATATTATCAGATACGTAAAACGTAAAAAAATATATTAAGCAAAAAGTAACTATAAAACTGTTTTATAAATATAATCGTTAAAATATATTAAATACTTTATTTATAAATAAAATAAATATTTAAATTAATCACTAAAGTAATAACTGTCTATATAGTATAAAAAATCTATTCGTTATATATTTATTTATCCTTTTATTAATGTTTGCTTGGATTACTTACGTTGGTTAGTGATTAGTGGTGCTCGTTGGTGTTTAGTGGTAATCAGTGAATTCCACTGAACACTCCTGAACGCTTCCGGTCTTGGTCACGTGGTCTTCCGTCACGTGACTTCCTTGTACAGTGGTCCTGTTCCTTCCGTTCCGGTATGGTCCCTTGTCCTGTACTCTTAAGCGCCAACATCTGTTGTTTTCTGGCAAGGGTGCATGTTCGTAACAGCGATATTAAACAGCGAACAAGCTTCGCCTCGGCTGCTTTCTGGCAAGGCAGTATGATTGGGAATAGCGGTTAAATTGGACGGGTGAAAGGGAGTTCGATAACAAATAGCCGCACTAATATACTGGGTTTAAGATGCAATGGTCCTGAGTTTATAAACAAAGTGGCTTAATCTCCTAAGTATTTATATATCGGTCACAATCGTTGGGTGTTGTGGGCATATAAAGTTGGGTGTTAAAACTAATATCCTAGGCAATGGGAAACTCAAGATGTGTTTATAACAGATAACCGAAAGACCTTCGACTTCTGACCGAGTCCGTATAAAAACAAGTAACGGAGCTAGTAAGATAAATGATAAACATAGGAAGGAGAAATCGATCGTACGGGACGATCAAAAAGAAAATGACCGGGCAGGTACTAAAAATCAAAAGTTTCTGACGATTTAATGGTGGTTATTTCTATAAGAAACAATAAATGTTTCTATCAAGAATACGAAGTGGAACGATTTTCTGGAAGACCAATTTACTGCAAGGTAGCCTTTCCATGACTGTTGACAATCTGCCCGCCGTCGGTTCGGCGCCAAACACCCTCAGTCCCAACTCGGCGCCGACGAGAGCTGCACCTGTCAGCAGACCACCGCCCCCGCTGGGCATGATCACCGCATCCAGGCCCTCCCTGCAGAGCTCCTGGACCTGCTCGTCGAACTCGAGGACGGTGGTGCCCTGGCCCGAGGCGATATCCGGGTTGTCCGACGGCGGAATCAGCTTGGCCCCCGTTTCTCTCTGGATCTCTGCCGCCTTCGCCGCTCTGTCTTCGGGTCTATTGCCGGTCATGATGATGTTGGCGCCTAGACGACCGAGGGACTCGATCTTGCTGGTGGGCGAGTCGCGAGACATGACGACAGAAACGGGGATCAGCAATTGTCGCTCCTCCGCGAGTAACTTGGCTGCTATAGCCAATGCTCGTGCATGGTTGCCTTGATATGGGTAAGCAAGAGGAACTGAGATGTGCAGATTCATGTAGATGATTTAGGATAGCTCACCGGTGTTATATGTGACCAGGCCACCACTGAGCTCAGCGTCGGACAATCGTGTCAGGCAGTGCAAAGCTCCCCGAAACTTGAAGGAACCGCCTTTTTGAAAATTCTCGCATTTGAAGAAGAGTTCGACATTGCGGCTTTGAAGGTCGACTTCGAGTCTCAACAATGAGGACTGAAGTATTCTGGAAAGGAACGGCGAGGTGATAACCGGGGTCCTGTACACCATTCCACTGATTCGGGTGCGAGCTTGATGGACAGACAGGCCATTGAGCGAGGCCAGCTTTGGAGGCATGGTGTCTGCCATTACTATGGTAAGATGAGACGAGTCTGGTGTACAAGTGCAAGCGAGAATCTGGAGACATTGGTTCTTCATCTCATTTTCTCGGAGCTTCATGGTCATTATATATTAGACACTTTATGTAGAATAACTCTGTCAGCGTTTATGGACGCCTCAGAGCGAGTATCGCCGCATCCGCCAGATGATCACAGTGTAGAAGGATGAGGCAGGCGGTACTTCTGATACATATCAAGCCGGGGGCGTGAGCTGATCAATTATGCAGCCTATTCGGCTCGGCCTTTCTCCACTCCCCTATCATTTTCTCCCTTGTCTCCCAGATCCTTGATCGTGCACCCCAATAGTCAGGGCCTTTCGGATAATATTGAATACGCATATGATGCCATATATGCCGATTTACTCAAATAATCAAGTAGCAAGGAAAACGGAAGATGTTGAATCTTTGCTTTCGTACCTACCTACTTCAGAATCATCATCTCATGGCAGAGTTTCATTTCCACTCTGACTGCAAGAGGTCTACGGTCTTGTTGTTTCCCATGAACTCGTAGTGTCCACCGGGGATATGATGAATCCTGACGTTGGGCCATATCTTGCGCGCGCCCAGGTCGACCCATTCGGCCCGGTCGGCCTCCGGGATCGTGGTCATCATCCCTTCCTCTGCTACGTAGAGGGACACGGGCGCCTTGAGCTCTCGCTCCCACGCCGTGAGCAGCGCCAGCGTCTGCCCATCCGCCGGGGGCTCTGCCGTGACGGGGAAATTGTCCCTCAATATGAAGCGAACCTATCGAGCGAGTGTCAGAAATGCTGGAAAGGTTGTCCTGGGAATACGCACCATGAGCTCAAGAATCACGTCCACGTCCCGCAGATACGTCATGGTCGCCTCGGGGACATTTTCTCCGCCGTTCAAAGCGAGAATCTATACGTGAGACCCATCCGTGGTTAGTCGAGTAACAGAGATGGCACAGCAAGAACGGCGCTGTGGAAATGTTATTAGTTACTTACAAGCTCGTCAGCCAGCTGGTGGCGTCGGGTCACCCGTCCGCCACCATCCCGCCGGAGGAGGTCGCAGATGACCACGCAGCAGACGTGATTGAATTGCTTCAGGCGGTCCGCATCCGTCAGGAGGGTTCTGTCATCGATGCCGTAGACGGGGTGGGCAAAGAAATTGGGCACGCCGTCGAGCAGAGCGAGCTGAGCGACAGTGGAGCCGTCGTCCTCCAGCTTGCGCGCCAGGTCCACGCCGAGGACCGTCGTGGCCGAGTATCCGGCAATCCGGTAGGGCCCGTGAGGCTGCTCCCGCTTGACGGCTTGGTAATAGAATTCCAGCATGCCGTCCATTGAGTCAAGGGGCGTATCTGGTGTCACTACAGGAGCAAGCAGTCCGCGTTAGTATTGCCAGAAAGCCAAGTTACGGTCCGGTGAACGTACCTTGAATAGCCCAGACAGCTGATCGGAACTTGTCTTGCAATGGCGGGAAAGCGTGAATAGTGCCCGCGGCGCCATGGATGACAATCAATGGTATCTCACCATCCTTGGCCGGTCGCAACTTGAGAATCGTTTCGCCAACTCTTCCGAGTTCTGGCCAGACCAATTCTTCTTGCTCCAAAGGTTCTTCGGGATCGTCAGATATTGAAGCACCGGCTGTGAAGCTATAGCCGAAAAGGAATGCAGCGAGCCGTTGAATAGTAGGAAATTGGAACACCTGTCAAACGAAATCGTCCAAAGTTAGATACATACATTACAGAGAAGCAGATCTATGCAGGTTGCGACTTACAAAATCAGAAGGTATTTGACGTGTATTGAACCCTGCTTCGCGGAGCACGCGAAGAATGGTGTTCCGGATCCATGTGGCCTGCAGACTGTCTGCGCCCTGCTCGAAAAAGTCTTCGTGGGGTGGAATGGTGTGACCCGACACCTTGGCAACGACGTTCGAGACAAAGTCAAACGTATTATTAATGGTCCAGTCGCCCACCGCCGGCCCGCGGAGATCGGGGAGGGTAGAGCGCTCTACCTCGGAGTAGGCATTTTCGATTTGTCCATTGAACTCGGTCAGGGTAAAGCGGCGGCGTACCGTGCCCTTTGGCGTGAGCTGGAAAGGATGGTCGGCGATAATGACGAGTTCAGGGAAGATGAAGCTGTGAGCAGGGGCGAACTTATTCGCGGCGGCCAGAGTGGTGGCGATCCTTGTACGGAACCGGATCAGTCTGTCGTCGTTGGAAAGAGGACCGGCGGTCGCCTCGTCCTCCAGATACTCTGGTGATAGCTGGACGAGGGCACCATTTTGTTGCTTTCCCTGGCCAAAGAGAATCACGTGGCCAATATTGGGATCCTCGAGAAGGATCTTCTCGATTGGCACCGGATTGGTCTTTTCTCCCGTCGAGAGCAGAATTTGGTCATCTTTTCGGCCGTAAAAACGGAACCACTGCTGACCATCTATGTAGTACTGTACATACATACTCTTCTGTGCTGTGATATTCTTCTGTGATATTCCACTGGAATACTCTTCTGTGGTGAAATACTCTTCTATGCTGGGCTACTGTTCTGTGATGGGATACTCCTCTGGGATACTCTTTTGGTATATTCTTCTGGCTTACAGACAATAAGGGTTTTGTCCCATAATTGCGTGCATGCGACAATGGTAGACGAATCTGTGCCTTTAAGACGCATTCCCAGCAACGACTGAATGATCTCTACATGAATTGAGCAAGCTAAGCGATAGCCAATGCGACGTCCTTCTGGCCCTTTAGATGAGGACAAACACACGGCAGCAACTACAATTCTAGTTCATCCATGACTCTTGCCCGGGATATTTATCGGAGCTCATCATGATCATGTGGGCGTGCCTCTTTCCCAAATCGCTTGCACTGGAAGTATAATCAAGTGGATTGACCTCCAATACCAGGCGACGTAGCGCCAAAATTATGGACCATGATACAAGAGGTTTCTCTCCCCCATCTTCAGCTACAAAACCACCAGCACCACCATGATCGATCCCATTATTCCAAAACTAGGAACTGACACCTACACAGACGTAGTAGCCTACGAAGAGGGTCGAGCAGTCCGACTACCGGTACAGTTAGCAATGTTCCTAAGCATTCTTGATGCGGCGGAATGTCAACTTACACCAACGGCAGGATTCCAGGAATAGAACTGCACCAAGGTGAACTTGTCACTGTAATCATCGACAATCTTTTGGCAGTAGTCACCTGACTCTACGAGATAGTATGAATTGCCTGTTAACATGGTCAATAAGTCAGTCAAGTTGAGAACTAGGAATGATACCAAGTCCTTGAATATGGCGCAGTTCACAAGAAAAAATTGGGAATTCCTTACACTTCGCGGCGATGCCTGACTGAGTTGGCGTAGGCCCAGTGGCGGTACTCGTCGTGGTCTTTGTCGACGTGGTACTTGTCGTTGTAGGTCGAGTGGTAGGGGTCGAGGGGATGCCCACACAGACGTAGTATCCTAGGTAGAGCGAAGAGCAATCGGAGCCGATGGCTGGGTTCCATGAGAGGCTACGGAAATTTGTGTTTAGTCTTGTTTCACGATATCGCGGTACGGTATATGTGCAAAGGCAACCAGGAACCTACAAATCATTGAGGGTAAATGTGCCATAGCTGTCCACGATCTTTGAGCAAGTGTCTCCAGAAACAACCTTGTAGTATGACGTGCCTGAGAAATTCGATCAGCATCGACGCAACCCGTTGTCAGCAGTATAACTTACAAGTTGAGATGATACCCGTCTGCTCCGGCTGAGGTCCTCCGGTCGTGACGGTACTGGTGGTAAGTGTGGTGGCAGACTTGCTGGTGCTGGTAGTCTTGGTATGGACGCCACCCGAGACCGTTTCAACGCAATAGTAATAGCTCAGGAACCACGTGGAACAGTCCGAGCCGACGGCTGGATTCCATCCATAGCTAGAGAGAGTCAGATCTCGATATTTTTATCAATTCAGTGGGAAGGGATAGTCTCGAGCTTATAAGTCGGTTAAAGTGAAGTTGCCAAAGCTATTAACGATGTTTTGGCACGTATCGCTGGAAACGGTTTTATACCAAGCATCACCTAGGGAATCTGGGTTAGCAGTATGCAGATAGCATATCAGATGATGACAACTCACAATCAGACATAATTCCACTCTGGGTAGGGGTCGGTGAAGATGGCTTAGTCGTCGTTGCTGTTGAGGTTGTCGAGGTCTTGGAGCTGGTCGTACTGGAGGTCGTCGTGGTTTGACTTGGGGGTTGACCATCATCCCACTCGATACAGTAGTCTGCACCGGCCGTAAGTGGTGATGAACAATCAACGCCTGCATTGTAGCTCTCAAACTCTGCCAGGGTAATGCCCCAGTACTCAGCGAGAGAGGAACATGTATCACCATCCGCGGCCGAGACCGAAAAGGTGCAGTCTTTTCGGCTTAAGGAGCGTGACTGCGTTCCTGAAACCAGGACGAGTCCCAAGAAAAGAGTGTTGACAATCATGGCGACTGCGTATCTGTTTAAGACTTCAGAAAAACGATGCGAGTAAGCGGAGCCAAGCTTTTCCCTAAGAAAATACTTGATTGAGTCTTGACTAAATAGTAACTCTGGATTGACTATATGGTGAGGTCTGACGCTGGGAAGTCTGTCAGCTTATACATAATCTATGCTGTGGCCTTGACCTCCGACGCATATGTTTACCAACTTCGCCTATTTAGTCTTGCTGACCTTGTGGCCGAAAACCAAGGTCAGTCGTCAGAGGAGTTGAGTCATCCGTACCGACTATACCGATCTAGTATAGCGATTTGATGGAAAATCTCACCCGTCAGACGAGTGTGGCATATCTCCAAGCTTGACCTGACGCCGGAGATTGAGAATTCTAGACTATTGATGCATATGCGGATATTAGAAAAAAAGAATAGTCGGACCATTTCAGAATGGAGTTGTTGTGAGGGGAACAGTTTGTGTGGACCTCCGGACGTCTTACCCCGTCCATTTTTCGGCAGCAGCATCCACTTGTTGGTGGTCAGGCGGTCTATTCGCGGCCCATTTACGCTCCACGGGATAATCAAGCTTGGAGTGTAAATCTTACTCTAAAGTTCGAAGGATGGCAATGCTAGAAGATATTACCTTTAGTGTTGCCCGTTCTGGTTTCTAGCTATGTAACCCTATATACTGTGTAGAAAGCTTAGTCCTTAAGTGGGACATTTTATTTATAGGATTACAGCGACGGGTGGAAGGTACGAATGTAGAGGTATCTATCCCTGTTGTGATCCTATTAAGGGTAACATTAAGCTTATTTCTGATCCAAAGGCACAAAGTACCTCGGCAAATTGATTGATGTTGCCCCGAACAAGCTTACCATTGACCAGACGGACAAATTGGCCCGACTGGAGCAAGGTGCTCATGCATCAGGCCTGTTAAGTCAATATCTGTCCTAATCTAGATTATTCTATTCCATAAGGTCTAGTTGTCAAGTGACGGAGTCAGGCAGAGGGTATTTACGTTATATTACACTACCCACATTATCTATGGCCCCCAATTGTGTGGATTTGGTGGCAAATGAAGGTTGAATCCCCGAAGAGTTAGATTTACTAGATAGGCTTTTTTATAGAGCGGATGCATCGGGGGCATTTCCGCGACGGGCCTTGGGTCCGCGACGCAGGATCGTGATCCTTACCCCTAGGCACAGATCTAATCCTCGCCGGCGAAGTGTCGGCTGCATCTCCTCGCGTCTCTACCCGCGCATCACCAACACCTAGCTAGGCGTTTATCAAATATTCGCTTTATCGGGGCAGGATCGTAGTCTTGCGTCTATGACGGCCATCTCTGACTTGCTGGCAAGTGGATGCAGACCCAGGTGCTGTGCACTCGTGCTGCGCCTCCGAGTTGTCAAGCACTACACATTTACCCAGTATCGGAACTACATGGACGGCCAAAAACAGTACCTCCCAGTCAAGATGGATGTGTCTCCGCCATGGGGCGCCCTTCCCACGGAGCAGTACCTCATTGTGAGCTCCTCACTGTCCTCACGTTGTTCATGCAGATGCTGACGTGACCTCTGCCGGTCCCCAGCACCACTGGGACAAGTCATCTGCTTTGTCCGCAGGAGACCAGCGACGTGACCTGGTCCGCGAGTTCCTTCAGCTTGATGAGATCCCCCAAGATTGGGACGCGACCATCGATGCAAGCAGCACCGTTGCGCGGGTCCCTACAGAGCTGGAGGTGAACGAGATTTTTGCACCTTGGCGACCCCTGCGGTGGCGCGAAGCCGCCTTCCAGCTGTGGCGACGCCGTGACGACGAGGAAGTGTGGTTGCGCACGCACTACGCCCAAGATTCGGATGACAAGTTTCAAGAGATGCGCGAGAACGACGAAGACAACGACCCCGCTTTTGAGGAGGATTGTCGCTCGTGGACAGTTCTCGACGACTCGGCAATGTTCGAGGGCGACTGGCTCGCTGCACTAGACGTGCTGCCCGAGCTGGCAGGGCCTGTGCCAGGATACGATCAATTGTCCCATCGCCATTTGGGCGATCCTGGTCCGCTCGAATCGTTGCGACGACATCTGCGCGACTCCGTAGCTGCGGCTCTTCGCCTCGAAGGTCAGGGCAACGATGCAGAGCAACTCAAGATCGACACCGTCGAGGCTGGTCCGGCGGGCAGGGAGTTGCAAGCACATGTCGTTCAAAGCTTCTTGTTCGTTGCGGACATGGAGGCTTTCGCGACGGAAAGTCTGAGACTGCTCTTTCTGGATGCGCGAGGCAACATAGTGCGGGAGTCACGGCTCCCGAGCACTGAGACATGGGAGATGAGGGATGCATTCAACGCAAAGAAATTCCGGACCGGTAGTATTTGGGCAGATCGGACCAGGAGCGAACCTGGTCAACCCAACGATCCCGGAAGTGTCCTAGGTGACAAGTACAAGATCGCCGGCGATATTGGGCGTGTTCTGTATGGTCTGGACTAATCCAACGCAGATGGAGGCATCGACAGTTATCGATCAATGGTTTGGAGATGTATCTTTCGTATAAAATATACGTCTTCTACAAATCTTTGTGGTTGTCACTGTAATGAAGAATCACGACAGTCGTGGTGGAAATGTGCTCTTCGTACTTTCACCTCCTTATAGTGCCATCCAAACAATAACAAGCTATACTGTGCCTCGAACCTCCAGTGTTTACCCTCCTTACTTGTCCTGCCTTGTTTTCAAGTTTAACGTGAGAGATTCTATGAACCAAAATCTTTCCTGTAAAATTATAAATATGGATCACGAAGTGAAGTACCACCCTCCGCTCCTTCACATGATTCTCTCTTCTCAAGCGCTAACACAAACATAGTAGGCCAAAAACAACGATGAACAAGTATCTCCTATATCCGGGTTCTATCCGTAGAACTGTTCCAAGGTGATGGAAAAGTCATCAGCAATAACCTGGCAAGTATCTCCGCTGACCACTTTGTAGAACTGCTGACAACCAGCGATTATGTCTACCTGGTACGGGCTGGGAGTTGCGCCCGCCGCTGCTGTCGTGGTGGTCGGCGCGGCTGTGATGTAGGTGCTGTTGTCCGGCGTGCAAATGGCAGGAATACGAGCCGGCGACGGCGGCACCGGCGCGCCAGCCGTCGGGAAGCAGTACTCGTCCATAAGACTTTGACACCCGGCGGCGTAGTCTTCTTCGTCGAGGTTGTCGATATCATTATCGGTCAGCCAGCAGTACTGGGTCTGCTGGGCTAGCTCAGATGCGAGCGTTGTGTTCAGGACGGCGGTGCTGGTGATAGAGGCCGTGACGGTTGAGTCAAACTCGGAGGAGTACCAGGATGTGGTGAAGTTTGTGGTTGGTATAGTGCCGGTTGCGGACACCCAGCTGGTGATGATGGTGGCATTCCTAGGTTGGGCGTCGCGTCAAGGGTGGCTAACACTAGGCAACGAGATGGTGTCCACTTACAGTGTTGGCGTTGGTGTCCGGCTTATGGAAGAGTTATACTCGAATGTTCCACCTCCGGGAGGCCTTGATCACTGTCAGCTTTCTGCTTTGTCGCGATACGGACTTGACGATGCTCTGATCCAGGTCTCGAGCAGATCTGCGTTGGGCTGCTTACGAGAGACAGATGCTGCGTCCAGCCATAGCAGCAAGGTTATCGCAGTTTGTGTGTATGGTTCTGCCAACTTGTTAGTTATAGAATGAGCAGATTATTTGAGGGCATACTTGCGGGTTCCAAGAGACCAGCTGAATAGTCGAGAACGACTGGTTACCAAGAATGGCATCGCAAGTCTCGTTATTTCCCAATGTATGAATTGTACATGTGTCCTGCAAGCACAGGGATGTACCAGCCGTAAGTGCAGTACAGTTGTAGTCCAAGTGATTGCGATTAATCATGAGATCTGTGCCTACGTCGTTTGCTTCGGAAATAGACTCGCAGGTATCCGAAGATTGAACTGTGTATGTTTTTCTAGTATATGTTGCAGTGGTGCTGCTTGTAGTTGTTTTATTGTCAGGCAAGTCAGTATTCTACCACGACTTGGTCAATATGTGGGTAAATCCTGCCATGAAGAGCGCTCTATATGACATGCTTGAAAACTTACGTTGCACTTGTTGTGGAAGTAGGTGTGGAGGTATAACTATAGGTATAACTTGCTGGGTCTGTACCGCAGGATGAAATTATCGAAGAGAAACTGTCGGGTTGGACCTTTGTTCTCCTATAGTCGGAGCTCAGCATCGCAGCTCCGTATTTGAGCGAATAATTAGAGCACGCCGTGTCGTTGCCGGCGTAAAGGTTCGAGAGACAAAAGCCCGAACTGCTTACTGTTAATTGGGCTGCACAAAATATAGCCAGGAAGACCCTCTATTTACGCATCCTCAATGTATGTTATATTATATGCCCAGCTTAACCCATCCGCGAGAGCAGCAGCAGACTGCGTGTAATTGCTGTTGAGATACAAAGTGTACTCCGTATTGCCGCATTTCGCATCGACATTGGTCTGAAACGTTTTTAAAGATTGATAGCAGCTCGTTGTACAATAACCAGTTGCCTTACTGTCGACGAGTGCCAGACCGCTGGCTGCTTGTCCGGCCGTGACGAGACTGTTGTTCCCATAGCTATATGTGATATTTTGTACCAGTACTGCGCGACAAGCTGCCGGTACCGTGGTAGGGATAGCAGCCGGTGCAGACCACAATTTTACTGCTTGAATGGTCGGCACGAACAGATGTCCCACCAAGATTATGGCTTTGAGAAAGACCATCATGGTGTTGGGAAGGGGTCTCGAAAAAGAGTGACAGGAATTAACGAAAGTTGATAGGAACACAAGACTTCAGGTTACAGGAGACCATGATCTCATGAATACGATTTCTCGTAGGCGTGGGGATTCCCTCTATCCTGGAGTATACGTCCATGCCGTTATACAACAATATGCTTCAAACCGATTATGTAGCAATGACCCATGTTATACCAAGTCAGATCCAATAGTTGGTCCCTGAAACTAAATTGCCAAGGGTCCCATCCAGGCAACTAGATCCTGCGCCTTGCGATATTTTCGCGACGATGTAGTCAGCATGTAAGGTCTTTTCGGATATTGCTGCAACGCGCCCAATTCGTAACCGAGTCCCGGCAAGACCAAAGCCTGGGAGAAATAGACCCTGATGACCGTGTCGAGGGTAATCCAGGGCTTTCATCAACTCAACTCAACATCTGAAAATGGCCATTTTTGGTGGATCACGGACCAAGTTATAGACCGTGCAGAGGGTGACGGTGCACATAGTGGCCCGTGGTCAACTCAACATGAGGCTCTGGTTGAGTTGATGAAAGCCCTGGGGTAATCCACTGGAGGTCTGAGTCCAAAGATAGGATTAGTCTCTATGGCCGAGAGCGGCCGAACTCCGCTCATAAATATGATATACCTTAGCTGTGTATAGGATGCTTTAATATCTAGGCGAGGACTGCTGATATCTTCTGTACTAGATCGATTATCTTTACGCTTTTGTCAGTATCACACTGGTTACCCTCACGTTCTTTTCTTATTTTCTCTGACTATACTCACTTCCTTTTCGTTACGCTCTTTTAAGTGCAAGCGCGGTGCTTGTGTACGCTCTTGAAGATGATGCGGCACAAGAACTTTGCCTCGGGGCTGATCGTATCTAGTTCCTTTACTCCAGTCTTTTTACTTGTTTTGTTGATCTTCTCTGTCCGCTTTTATTTTCAGAATGTACCCACTGCTGCTGGAGGCACTTGCTCGGATGCTATACTATGCTAGTCCGGCTGTTGTAACGGCAACAACGCATGTGGTTTTGGTCCCGATTATTGTAGCGTTGATGCCGGGTGCACAAGCAACTGTAACGCCATAGCTGAGTGTGGGCAGTATGCTGCTGAAGCTCCCGGAGACTGTCCGATTAATGTCTGTTGCAGGTATGTATAGGCTTGTCCCTAATCGAGAGGCCGCAGCAGCTTTTGAGCTCGAGACCGATGTTCTAGTGGCTCGGATACCTCTCCGATACTCAATTGCTGACATTTATCATAGTTAATACGGTTTCTGTGGTACGATAGATGAATTTTGTGGCGATGGCTGCCAAAAGAATTCGGCCGGTAGTGGCTGTGGTGACGCTCCGTAAGCTTGAATTTTGCAAATTCTCCTGTAATCTGCTGATTGATGATTCTCTAGCCGCCCAGATCTATGCACGGAGAACACTGATGCTTTTTTTTACGAAAGGCGCATTGGATATTACGAGTTGTTCGCTACCGAGCACATATGTAACGTTTTTGAGCCCGAGGAGATCGTCGTCGCGGGTCTTATATATTTTAATTTGGCTTTCGTGAACTTTGAAGACGACTATAAGCTGAATACAGGCTATGGAAGTCTCATCTACCGCGCGTCGCTTTTGAAAGTCAACAACCCAGGACTATATGTTTGTATTTCCGTCGGAGGCTGGTGTTCTTGACCAGCACCAACACAGACGTCTGGCGCGAGGCCCACAAGTTCATGGTGCCGTCCATGGGCCCCAAGGCGATAGACAAGCACATGCTCACTATCCACGCCATCATCCAGTCGGCCTTGCCCGTCTTTGATGCGCTGGAACAGGACAGTCAAGCCTGGAACGTGTTCGAGTATATGCTCAAGCTGTCGTCCCAGATCGTGGGTCAACTCTTCATCGACACCGACTTTGGCCACTTCAAGGCCGCGGATTCTCCGGTCCACATTACGGTCCGCACCATTTTCAGGCTGCTGGGTCTGAACAAAAAAGTCACATCCTGGGGGGACTGGTATTCTTATCTACCCTTTGGTGACCCCAAGCGTCTGCGTAACACCTGGCACGAGGTCGGAGAGCGCGTTGGGAAGCACATTGCGGAAGCAAGAGTCGGCCAGGGAGATGTACCACTCCAGGAAGCTGCCCTCAAGACTGATAATCTGACAGGTAAGTTGTGAAAGCGACCCCTCAGAAAGTTGAGAGCTCAACGTAGAAATACAGATTACTTCACACGGGCAGTTGACAACAAGGGCAACAAGATGCTGCTGGAAAGCCGCCGGCCAGCCCTTATCGTGGCCGTGACGGCCGGCTTCGTGACGACGAGGGCGTTGCTCTCGTGGCTTCTGTACGGACTGACCGAGTACGAGGGATGCCAAGACCGGCTCGTACAGGAGCTGGCGGACGCCGGGATCACTGCCGAGAGGGCGGGGAGCGACGCGACGTGGGCGACGTCGGGCGATGTGGTCGGCGGGCTGCCGTTCCTGGACAGCTACGTCCGGGAGACGCAGCGGCATCACACGACGTCGTTCCAGCCAGCGCGGACGGCGCGAGCGGACCTGGTGCTGCCCAACGGCATGCGGCTGCCACGAGGCGCCGTCGTCATTCCCGAGATCCACCACCTCCACCACAACGACCGGGTCTGGGAGAACCCCACGCGCTTCGACCCGGACCGCTGGGACACCGAGAAGGTTCGCAACCGCCCGCGCGGCGCCTACATCCCCTTCGCCATGGGCCCGCGCATGTGCATCGCGTCGCACTTTGTCATGCGCGAGGTCAAGGTCATCCTGTCGCAGCTGGTCCTCCGCTACGAGTTCCTCCGCCACAACCCCCATGAGACTGTCGAGTATGATCCCATGTTTCAGACAATCCGGCCTCGAAATCTCTACATGAAGACGCGGAAACGCACATCGTTGCCGGAGCCTACCAGGAAGTAGTCTCTGTTTGTCTCCTTTGTGCCCTGTCGATATTGTCGTGGTTGCATCTAAGTTGATGATGCGATGAATAAAAATATAAAGAGCCTTACTGCACTTGACTAGGCAATGTATATATTGTTCGTTTCTCTTGAAGACAGTCATTCATTTTCACATTAACATTGAACCCTAGACGTTTCTCGTCATCAGGCTGGCCTTCTGTGCGACATGAGTGATAACAATATCCCAGTGTGGCTAGTTCCTGGGAGTAGAGGGATGTTCCTTTACCTGTATGCAGTCTATTGAAGGCCTACATGAGTTCCTGAACATCCTATGCGCGTTGGAGAGCAATACAACACGCCACACGCCCGCAGCTGAAGCCACATTATCCAATGCATGGACGCAGATCGAACATGAACGATTCCACCCGGCTCCCCCGCATTCTGTCTTATTGAGAAGGGACCTCTGGTTTCCAACAAAATAAGCGCCAATGTATCAGATGGTACTAAACCTAGATTTTGACAACATCGCTGTTCCTATTGTTTCTAGCTAGAATGCCTGAATCGGAAAGCGGAAATAATACAGTAGTTGCGGATGAGAATGGCGGCGCTCAGGTGTGTTATCTTCCAAGAATATGCAATCTTTTGCTGAAAAGTAGCACCACTAAACTCCGTGGCCAGGGCTGCACCACATGCCAGCAGCTCGACCTTAGTAACAATAAGTTCATCATCCGTGTGATTCGAAGTTTCCTCCGACCTCAAGACTGGGTTGAGGCAAGCTCTGGAGTTGGCAACGACGCTGAAATGGTCGAGGAAACCCATTTATTCGATGATCAATCTTGATCAGACAGTAGCTGGATAAAAAGAGGAAGAGGGGATCATATCAGACAAGACAACTTTGGCCGTCCTATGAGATCCACCGTCAAGAACCTCAATACCGACAAATTTGAAGGTATACTCCGGACAACCCTTTCAGCATCATCCGAGGTCCATTCCCCACAGATACCAAGGATGAAATTCGTGCCATGCCCATCCTCTAATTCTGGACTTGGCAGACAGAGTTACTGGTTGTAAGGCGCGAGGAGGGTAAGGTCTCTGCCAGGGCGCCAGGAGACCTGTGCCAATACAGCATCTTCATTGCCCTCTCGGATGCCAAAACGGTGACGGAGGAAGAATGCCCCGTGTGGAACTACTATATTCCAAAAGCGAGGGAGGAGAGCGAGTGGGATTTGTATTACGTGATGATGCTTGAACGGAATCACGAGCGCGTGCTTTGGGAGCGCATTGCTATTGGCAAAGTGTTCCAGGCGCCATTCCGTGATGTCACATCGAGCGAGATAAAGCTCGGCTGAACCACCTAGTTCTGGGCCATTTGTTTCTGGTAGACTTGCACAGAATGTCAGCCATGACTTGATATATACAATAGAAGAACGGATGACTGGAACTTGTTTCTTTTCATGGGCGAATCCTGGCCGCAGTGGCATGACTCCAGTGAACTGGTGTCGATAGACTGTTTGAAGAAGCAATCTATAGGAGCGGGGGCGTCTGGTACTCCCTAATCCGTTCCCATTTCTCTGCCCTCATCCATCGGCGCTTTCGGTCTCATCCTCGGCGAAGAGCCCTATCCGGATATTATGAGAAAACAGGCCACGCCAGATCTGGGGATCAAAAATTACATTGACTCGGCTGTGTGACAAGAAGTGTTATCAGGCTCTCCCCTAATTAGTTCTGCCCACTGCTGCTGTGCCTCTTCAAAGCCCATGTGCCGGTCAAGCACCTAGCTTCCACCAGCCACGACCCAAGTACGTAAGCTCACCGCCCGTGCCGAAGTGGACTTGGGCATATACTCCCTCATGAGCGATTCCGTGCCGACTTGGAGGATGGTAATTGGAGCTTCATATATGAATCCAGGTATAATCATGGCGCGCCCTCGGACCAGTCACCCAAGCATGATCACTTTCATAGGGTTCGGAGCGATGGTCTTTGTCAATAGAGTCTGAAATTAAATTAAATGAACAGGACAATCGTCCATCGAGCGGCCATGCTAGGCATTCGGGTCTCAAGATGAGCCAGTGCCCATAGCAGGTGCCCACAACACTTCTCAAGCAGACACAGCTAACGACGCTATCAGAACGCAGTCGCTCCGAATTTCTTTCCCGGTGCCTCGAGACATATAGAAAGCGTTCCCACAGGAGAGCATGTTGGCCCTTCCACCATCGGTCATCATGCTGATGCTGCTCATGTCCCGGTCCACGCAGCCCGAGATGCGAGCCATCGTGCCAGCGGCCACGCCGGCCGCCACCGTCGACGGCGCGGCTGTCTTGACCTGCAAGCTCGACGCGCTCGACGAGGGCGCATTGACGTAGGCCACGAGGGCGTTGCTCGACAGCTCCAGGTAGCCACCGGCGCCCAGCACCCACGTCGACGAGGCCAGAGAGCTCGCCGACGGGCTCGAAGGAAACGCCTGCCACGCCACGATGGCATTGTTGAGTACGTTGGCGAAGCGCGTCGTGGCGTCGGGGAAGGGGGCCCTCATCCGGAAGTCGATGCCGGTCGGCTGGCACGAGTACGAAAACACGGACGTGGGCGTCGTCGTGGTCAGGACCGTCACGGTCGAGGTCACTGTTGCGGTCTCGGTGGTCAGGGTGGTGACCGTGACTGACTCCGTGTCGGTCTGTGTAGACGAGACTGTGGCTGTTACGGAGACGACATCCGTTTCGGTACTGGACACGGTCGACCACGTCGTTATAGCGGTAGTGGATGCGAACTGGGTTACCGTCTCCGTGGCCGCTGGGAGGGTGACGGTCGACGTCTCGACGCCAATGCGTTGGCATGCAGATACGTACAGATCCAATGTGCCGCAAGCTGCCGCCGCATATTCTGGTAGCTCCGGCTCAGCAGTCTGGCGAGCCGTTACGCCACGCTTTCCAGCGCCTAGGTAGTTGAAGACGGTCGTTGTGAGGGTGGGCGGAGCTGTATAGATGCTAGTTGTGGTCGTAATTGTGGTTGTCTGCTCCGAGATGGTGTCTGTCTCTGTGGACGCTGTGACTGTCGTGCTGATTGTAAATAGCGATATCTCGGTAGCATCAGTAGTGGTCAAGGTTTCGGTGAAAAGCGCAGAGTCAGCAGTACTCTCAGTCGCTGTGACGGTCTCTGTCTGGGTGACGGTACTGTATTGTTGGCAACATTAGAAAAAGATGAGATATCTAGGAGATAGATATATGGGGCGCTTACCTGGCAGCAGGCGTGACAGTGACGATCAGTTTGGCTGAACAATCGGAGATTGCATTGTCACCGTGCGACGTAAGGGCTTTGATGAGGAACTCTGTCAGCATGCTGCAATAAGACTTTCTTGGGGTTGTTATAATACCTTCTAGACATTGATCGCCTGGGCTTGATTGGGTTGGTTCAGCGGAAGAGGTTGACGTTGTACTCTCCATAGTGCTGTCTGTAGACGATGCAGTGGACGTGATAGACTCGGTGGTAGACATAGATGTGGCAGCCTCTGTAGTGCTCGACTCAGCGGAGCTTGTCTCCGAAGTAGCGCTCGCCACAGTAGTGCTGGTAGTAGAAATTGACTCAGTAGCACTCGTTTCGGTCGTTGTTGCTGACGCGATGTCGCTGACAAAGGTGGAAGCCGATTCGAAAATCGTTTTGGAAACCTCAGTGCTGCTCGTCTCTGAAGAAGAGGTCGATACGGCAGAGGATGTCTCAATGCTCGACGACAGGGGATCTGCGGTGCTTGACACCACCGTGCTTACATCGGAACTGGCAGCCGACGAGGTGTATGAGTTGCTCAAAGAGCTGGTTACAGTAGTGACGACATCTTGAGATGAAGTGCTGCTTATCGAGACAACGGTCGATGAGAGACTATACAGGTCGCTGTAAGAAGGGATTACTGCCGTTGTTGATCTGGATGAAGGAGTGTGTTTACATGGCTTTGCAGCACTGCTGGCCAAAAGAGCCGCAAAAACGGCGAGACTTGGGCGAAGCATTATGTATGAAGTGGCTTTAAAGAGCGTAATGGTAATACTTTGCGACAGGCTTGAAAAGGAAGGAATGTGTGGCCAACATTCTGCATCGCTACATTATGTTGGGTATATTATAAAGGCAGACCTGGATCTGAAGAGAAAGGAGTCCACTAACTTCGCTAACCTACATGGCTCTAGCATCTGGCAGATTCCGAAAACGACGTCCAAGATCGCATAGCTTCTTGGCATAATTAATAGCTCACTTAAAGTCAATAGCTCACGTTCAGCCGCAGCAGACGATTTGGATGAGCTTATAATTCTGCAGTGTAAAGGCCCAGCTAAATGCTGAGCTAATGGAGTCTAGGTTAGTCAAGTCTAGTAACAAGCCGAGGGGTATTGTAATTCAAGACCCGACCGATTTCAGAACAGAACAAAATAATCTCCAACTAGTCTAGGCTAGTCAGATCATGCGGCTAGTGCCTGGGGAAGTGGCCACATTCCTGATGCTGCGGAGTTTTAATATTATGATATGCTCTCTCCCTCTTGGTTTCTACGCTTTGCCGGCTTATTAAGTGGTATCGGCTCATCCCTGGGAGTTCCCGCATATCTATACCAACATCGTAGGTTTTTTGTGGTGTGATTCAGCACACCCTCTTATAAGGCGGCATCAGCGCCTGCCAGGAGCCAGATGCCCCAGCTGGGCCTGAACCATACCCTAGCCCCAGTCTGGCGCTCCGGCCCTGATCACCCCCTCATCCCCTTGCGATCCAAATAACCCAGCCATTTCATAAAGTGTTGTTTAAGTCTATAAGATATATCGCCGAACGATTCAAATCCCAAACACGCCAGGCTTATCATTCTCACTTCACCCCCAACGAGGCCGGAATCTCAATTCATTAGCAAAGCACGACCTCGCAGCTTCCAGAGTATCGCAGCCCTTTATACTGTCCCTGTATTAGTTGGCCAAAACAAGCTTGAAAGCCACTGTTTGCAACTCTATAACAATAATCACACAATTGTTCTGTGCCAGATCCGCAAAGTGTGATAATTACTATAATGCAAGGTACATTGCTAAAATCCAAATATTATCCCGGCCCTTATGAGTTCTGCCATGGCAAATTCATCTAACCACATTTCCATGGAACATAGGATGTGTCGCAGATTTTGTGAATTGTTGCCCCTTCAAAATATTCAGAGTTCATCCTTGTGGTAACAGACTCAACCCGGTAGGAATGTGGCCATTGGGTCGTCTTTCACGATCACACGTCCGACACTCTCCATCCCAAGACATATCGTTGTGGAGGAACCTGGGGCATGAAGGATATGTTTCCGTCATCTGTCTGGCTGTCGTAGCCAGCTTGCTGGACTCCGCGTGCCAACCTCCATACTCCTTCATGAGCATTGCGACGGAATAGTGCCAGTTGTGAATGCCAAGATTCACAGCCCTTATGATGTGGAGCCCATTGTGTTGCTGGAAGGTTACATGTGGAATAAGTAGTCTGACCATATCGATCAGTCCCTGTTTCTGCGGCTGCTTCTAGCGCTGTTATGCCTCGACGAAGATCAGGTTGTGCCTTGGCATCAGCGCCGTGAACAAGAAGCAAGGATGCCAATTGAAGGATCCCTCCGCTGACCTGCCACGAAGCGCTGCTGCTGGTGCATCAACATCGGCGCCATGCGTAAGAAGAACCGTCAATAATTTAAGTTGCTCGGTTTTAGCTGCGACCTGCAAAGCTGTTTGTTCCACAGCATCTAAACCGTAGAAAATAAACTAATACACGACCGCTTATATTGCTTGTATTTACCGACCGTGATAATTATATTATATTATATTAGATTTTTAATAAATAAACTTGAAAGTTTAGCTAATTAACTCGGAATTTATTTTATAAATCATATAAAATCATATAAAAGCTATTTATTTAATAATAATATTAGTTTTAATTTTTAATATTATTTTAATTAATTTTATTATAATGAAAAGAATTTTTTCAATTGTTACAGGCTATATGCTACCACTATACAAGCAAGGCAAAAAGCATGTTCGTAATCGTTAATAAACAATTACAAACCAGGACTTATATATTTACAGTACGGGAGATTATCGGGATAGCCATTTTATAGCTTATAGCCATAGCTATAAATAACTAATCAGGGCTGCTAGTGTTATATAGTGACTGTTATAATAATTATCCCTTTTTTTAAAGCCGACGTCCTCGACGGCTAGGGTATATCGGAATAATAATTAAGTTAGTTCCTTAACTACGTTAAATAGCAACGTAAAAGGTTAAAAAACGATTATAAAGCAGCTTACTTCCTTATTACTAATTATTAGTAATCTTTAGTTTAAAAATTTTAATTTCTTATTTATTAACTATTAATAATTAAAATATAAAAAATTTTAACACTCGATTTAGCCTAAATAGCTAATTTTATAAATAAACTTATTATATAACGATTATAATAACTAGCTAATAAACTAATAAGAATCGATTCGCGTACAAATCGATAACGATCGATAACGATCCGGAAAAGGTCCGGTAGTACCGCGGCCCTCGACCGGTGCGAATTTAAATAAAGCTCCGAATAACAAAAATAACGTAAAACAGTATTATAATAAAACGGCAGAGTATTAAGCCTGTTTTTACCTAAAAACAAAACCATTATAAGCAGGTAGTTTATTATTTAAAAAGGAATCGAACTTAAAGCTTAAATATTACGAGTATAATTATTACGGGCTATATGCTATTATTATACAAGCAAAGCAAAAAATATGCTTGTAATCGTTATTAAACGATTACGAACCAAGACTTATATACCTACGGTACGGGAGATTATCGGGATAGCTATTTTATAGCTTATAACCATAGCTATAAATAACTAATTAGGGCTGCTAGTATTATATAGTGACTGTTATAATGTTACGAACATGCACCCTTGCAGCTTAAAGACAATGCAGAAAAATAAAAACACGGCCACAAAGCCGGTTTTAAAAACAAAGACAGCTAGGAACAAAACCAACAGCTAAAAGTCACGTGATTAATTAGATTATTAAGTCTTAGTATTAATTAAAGAGTTTTGGCAATAATTTACGGATTATTGCGTTTTAATAATAATTTAAGATTTTAAAGTATAAAATTATTAACTAACGTAAATAATCCAAGCAAATATTAATAAAAATAAATAAATATATAACGGATAAATTTCTTATATTATATAAATAATTATTACTTTAATAATTAATTTAAGCATTTATTTTATTTATAAATAAAGCATTTAATACGCTTTAACGATTATATTTATAAAATAGTTTTATAGTTACTTTTTACTTAATATATTTTTTACGTTTTACGTATTTAATAATATAAACCTTAGCATATTTTTATATTTCGGTTTATTTTTAGTATAATCGTTATATTTTAATTACTTATATTTAGGTACGTTTATTGTTAAAAAAACACTAAGTATTATTCGGCAGGATATTTACCGTTAGCAAAAATAACAGCGATAAAAAGAAGATCCTTTAAAACGATACCTTAATTTAAGTAATAAGCCTCGATTCCGATAACGATAACTTCGAAGTTACTAAAAATTAATACGACACAATTTTTAAAAAAATCCGACGATTCGAAAAAGCCACGAATAATAAATTTAAGTTTATTTAAAAACTTTAAAAATTTAATACCGTTATAAAAAAAGCAGCTAATATTATTATTATTTTAGTTATTAAATACGATAAATTAAAATTTAACACCTTAGCTATATACGATAATACCTTAAAAAGATTTTAGGGATATTTTACGTAAATCCGCGTATATTACTTTTTTTATATATTTAGCTTTTAAAATAACTTTTAGCGAATCGTATACGCCGCTTTTTTAAAAAAAAACGTTATTTTGTATAGTTTAAACCTTACCTTTTTAAAGTTAGTAAAAATAAATAACTTTTAAGCTAATAAAAAAACACGACAAATCTTTAGATTTTACGCCGGATACGAATCCGCGCTTAAGTTATTTTTCTAAGATCCTAACGAGAAAAAATAAGCCGAACGGGAATTTAAAACCTTTAAACAAAAAATATTTATTTCGGTATATACCACGGAGTTTAAACAAATCGTCGTACGTATAAACTACACCGACGACACTTGTATTATATTATATTATTAAAAGCTTAAAAAAAAGTTAAAAACGAGATTAGCAAAATTTTCGATTTATTTACCGATTTTAATAAATATATTAAATTAATCGTGCGAATTAATAACTAATTATACGCACGATAAGCCGAAAAAAATAAACGCTAAAATATTAATTTTAAGCTTTAGCAAACACCGGAAAACCCCGGTAATACTAAAACAACGGACGAAATAAAAACTAAAAAAACCAAACCTTTTACGGATAATATAATAAACTAATAAATTTAAACGCTATTTAACAACGAATATAAAAAAATAAATGTCAGAATTAGGTAGGAACCATAATATCTACACAAGGAAGCGTTAGATTCGAAGATAGCCATATAAAATAGCACCGAAGGTAATAATACGAATAAGTGTGTATTATAAGCTTAAAGAAAAGAAAAAGGAAATCTAAATACAAGAATATAACGTCCTTTTATCAATAATCATTTTACGGGTATAGTTACCCTAAACTAAGGGAGTGGAGTTATCTAGGAACCGGTGGTATGGGAACCGGTAAAGGAATGGTGCGGGGATCGAAGGATCCCTGGATCCCCGGTATGTGCACACATTAAGCTGTTGTGCACGGCTGCAAGGTGGTACAAGGTAGGCCCTGCTAGCGTTCCTAGTAAAATGCCCGGACTATTAGAAGGATGCCTGGGTTGTTATTATCGATAACCTTCCGTGGTAACTAAACGATATCTCAGCGGATATTATAGCTACGGATATGCAATAACCTGTATTCGGTAGCTAGTTTTATATACTTAACGATGCTGTATTAACATCTATGCATATCTGCAACAAAATTATTATATTTTATATACTTATATATTCTTTTTATATCTTTTAGCTATTAAATATAATATATTTTACGCTATTAAAAAAAGCTTACGGCACGCAAATTAAAAAGCTCGTCCGAGCCCGGATTTCGTATATTACGAAAAAAGACTTTTTTCCGGCATTTTGCGACGTATTTAAATAAAGCCTAACCGAAAATAATATTCGTGCAAGTGTAACGACTATACTAAGGATAAACCGAAGTATAAAAAGGTGCTGGGGTTTATGCTAACAAATATACTAAACAAATGTATATTAAACAATAAATAACTAAAAAAACTAATTCATAAATATAGTCGTTAAAGCGTATTAAATACTTTACTTATAGGTAAAATAAATGCTTAAATTAATTACTAAGGTAATAACTGTTTATATAATATAAAAAAGCCGTTTTTAATATATCTATTTATTCCTTTACTAATGTTTGCTTGGATTATTATATTAGTGGTAATCCCTTTTGTCTGGATCGCTTGGATCATTACTGCTCCCTTCGCTCCCTTGGTATTAGCTTACTTAAAGCTTTACTAATCCATTAATTTATAGTTTTTGGATTACTTATCAAAGTGGTGATCTTATTAATAGCTGGCAGCAGCTGCCAGACCTGGTTTGTGCTCTGGGTTTTTATCTAATAATAACAGCCCCGTAGTATGCCTTTTCCCCTTTTTTAAGCGCCAATATATATTATTTTCTTGCAAAGGTATATATTCGTAATATTAGCTCCCTTTTTTATGTTTTTTGTCCTCGAAAAACTTTAGGTCGCATAAATAGGTCGTCGGTCCTATTTCCTGTGGTTTTGGGTTTTTTCCCTTTTTCCTTATATTTTGTTCGTAATGTGTGCTTACTATATTAGGTCGAATTAAAAAATTAAAATCAAAAAAAACTCGTAAGCGCGATTTTTTTTTGCTTAGTATCGCCTCTTGTGGTTTTATTGCCGATATGCCGTATTTTTTTTGTTTTAAACGCTTAAAAAAGTACAAAATAGTAGAAAAGTCGTCTCGTTATTTAAAATACGTTCGCAAAAATCAATTTTATAATAGTATTCTGGTGGCTTCTTCCTTAAAAAAGCTTTTAGCTTAATAGCGTAAATTAGATACGGAGGAAAATAAAGCGAGCGAAGATCTAATATCGCTTTATTAATAAATAACTAAAATCTAGTCTTAGCTATCTTTTGCTTTTAATCGCTTAGATCGTATCCGGAAAATCCGTAAGCGGGTAAAAAAAAACTATAATAGAAATATAACGTAGCATATTAGAGTTAAATAAGGAAAATAATATTTCTTCCGTTTTAAACCAAAAAAATAACATCCTTTTTATTTTGGAGAATCACGAGCACTTCGTAGTAAAAAATCTATAATCGATAAGTATCCCGAACAAAGTAAACTAGTCTTTTTTTGGCTTCGAAAATAACTTCGCAGACTTTGGTCCTTTTGTTAAAACTAAAAATACTGTTTAAAAGCGGCATAGTTTTTAATATATTTTTTAGGTTCCTAAATATTGTTTTTAGGTAAGTAACCTTCTTATTTTACAAGGAACTAATATCCTCGTCCGACTTTTTTATAATCGATAATTTCCTTAACGTTATATTCTGGCTGATTTTCCTCGATTTCTAGCGTTTGGTCGATAATCGCGTTTTTGGGTGCTAGTTCGAGTAAAAAAATATAAAACGTTAGGTGTTTTTTTCCTATAATTTTAGGTAGCCGCAAACGGTAATTAACTTTTAAAATTTGTTTATTAACTTTAAATAATCCGAGTTTTTTAAAGTTTAATTTGTCGTTTAGTCGCTTTGTTTTAATATTTTTGCGTAATAGGTAAATTTTGTTTCCCTTCGTAAAAATTGGTCCTTTAACCCTTTTTTTGTCTATATACTCCTTCGTGCGTATTTAAAAGGCAATAAAGTTTTTTTAAAGGTTTTTCTAGAGTTCCTTTAGGTTATCGATATGCTAAATAGCGTGCTTTGCTAGTTTTTTTCCTGCGATAGGTTCCTTGGCCATATTTAGTTTATACCCGTAATTAGCGTAAAACGGTAATATTTTTATAGGTTTTTATATAATATTATTATAAGCGAATTACGCTATAAATAATAATATAACCCAATTGTTTTGTTTATAATTAACGTAATAGCGTAGATATTTTTCGAATATTTAGTTAGCTCGCTTTATTTGTCCGTTTATTTATAAATAATAAGCTATCGAAAGTTTATAATTTACTCCTAGCTATATTATAAATAATTTCTAAAATTTTGATATAAATAGTTTGTTTTTGTTTAAAATAATCTTATTTGGTAGGCCGTGCTAGTATATTATAATTCGTAGGAACGTATAGGCTAATTTTTCCGTATTATTTGCTTTTTTATAAAGCAAAAAATAGGCGTATTTAGTAAATCGCTTTATTTATACCAAAATGCTGTCGTAAAAGGTCCTAATTAAGGGTTCCTTCGATAATAATAGCTTCACGATAAAGTCTAAAGCGATAAACTTTTATGCTTTGTTTAAAAATAGTATTGGCTATAATTTTCCGTATAGCTTATATCGTGCTAATTTTGCTTTATTATATAAATTATATTATTTAATAATTTCGCTAACGTAATAGCGTAGCTTTAGGCAGTCGAAATATTATTATATCCGTTTAGTAATCTTAAATATTCCTTAGTGTCCACTAGTCGGTACGGAGTATATTTCTCGGATAAGCTTGTCTTTGATTTATTTTGGGATTGCGATTTTTTTTTGGTATATAGGCAATATACCGTCTTCCTTTATAATTTTGCTTAACCAGCTATTTTCGTTAGTTACTATACTAATAGCGTAAAAATTTATAATAAATATTAAGTTTCCTTCCTAATTACTAGCAAAAATAGTATATGTTTTTTAGGTGCTTTTTAATAATAGTCTGGTCTTCGGCTAAAAGCATTAGCTTTGCCGTTTTTTAATTTTTTGCGGTAGATAATTTTAAAGTTATAGTCTGCCAAGAATTTTAATTATCGTATTTGTCGCTTATTAAATTTTTTATTTATCGTAAACGATGCGAAATTTTTATAATCGGTATAAATTTTAATTTAATAATTAGTTCCGTTTAGATAATATCTTTATTCTCGAAATACTTCGATAATCGCGAGAAGTTTTTTATCGTAAATTTAGTAGTTAAGTTGTTTTTTAGTAAATTTTTTAGAATAAAATGCTATTAGGTATAGTTTTTTATTGTCGTTTCTCTGGCTAAATTGTCCGCTTATAGCGTAATTTAAGGCGTTTGTTTCGACTTCGAACTTTTTTTTTGGATTAGCCATCTTTATAACTGGCTAGTCGGTGATTTTTTTTTTGATAACGTCGAAGGCGTCCTGCTTTTCGTTAGTCTATTTGAATAATATATCTTTTTTTGTTAGGTGCGTTAAGGGTATAACAAGGCGTCCGAATCCTTTAATAAATATACGGTAGAAATTTGCGAGTCTTAAAAAGGATCTAACTTCGGTAACCGTGGTTGGTGCTTGCCATTTTTTGACTGCTAAAATCTTAGAATTTTTTATTTTAACTTCTCCGGGGGATACGACGTATCCTACGAAGGTAATTTTTTTTTGGTAAAATTCGCTTTTTTTAGGGTTTATAAAAAGGTTTATTTTTTATAGCTTTCGTAATATAGCAGTAATATATCGCTTATAATTACTAAAATCCTTTAAATAAATAAATATATCGTCGAGGTATATTATTATAAATTTATCGAAAAACTCTCGTAAAACGGTATTAATTATATTTTAAAAACTTGCTAATACGTTAGTTAATCCGAAAAGCATAATTAGGTATTCGAAATATTTGTATTTCGTCCTAAAAGCGGTTTTTTATTTTTTTCCGTTTTTAATTTTAATTAGGCCGTACGCATTAAGCAAATCTAGGGTAATAAACCACTAAGCTCCGTATAACTTGTCTCGTAAATCCTTAATCAAAAGTAAAAGGTATTTGTTTTTAATCGTAATATCGTTAAGCTTGCGGTAATCGATATAAAGTCTTTATTTTAGTATTTTATCCTTATTTTTCTTTGGTACAAAAAATATAAAGTAGCCTGCTGGCGATATAAATTCTTTAATTTATTTTTTCCTTATTATTTTTATAATATAAGTTTTTAATACTTTTTCGTACTAAGGTTTTATTAGGTATATCGGCATAAAATATAGTTTTTTTCCTTCCTAAAAAGGTATTTTATAGTCGAATCGTATATACTTCGGTAATCTTGTTTTTAATACTTTACTAAATAGGTCGCTAAACTTTTTATATTTTTCGGGAATTGTTTTATAGTATTCGGCTTAATATATTTGGCTATAACGTATAATCTAAGTGTTTTATAATTACGTAAAAGTTAGTTTTTTTAGTACCCGTTAAAAGTTAACTCGCTTCCTAGTATATCCCACTAAAATTGGCTTATATTTTAGCTTATTTTAAGATTGCTTACCCGCAACTAAGGTATCCCTAAAACTAAATCGTAATCCGTAATCTCCGTAATATCGCACGTAAAATATTTAAAATAGTCCTAGATATAAATCTAAATATACGTAGTTTTTATATTCACTATTTTATTTTCGTATAAAATAGGCTTTTTATCGACGGTATTAAATATATAAAGCGTTTTTTTTTGTTTTTATAATATTTAAAGCTTATTAACAATTCTTAGTAAAATAAAATTTCCTTAAGCTCTTATATCTATTAAGGCTCGTATATCGTAAAATAGTTAATTATCGTGCTATCGCTCCCGGTAGCGCAAATAAACTTTATTTAAAACCGCTTTTGTCTTTTTAAAAATAATTTAACTCGTTTCCCGAATTTTTATTAATTCGTCGGTTAGCGCGTTTTTTCTTAGCGTTAATAAATATTCGGTAGTCTCGTTAGTCTCGAGTCTTATATCGTTGTTGGCGGTAATATACGTCGCCTTTATTGTTTTTTTCCTAGGTTTCAGGGATTTCTTCGGTACCATCGTATATTAAGGTGGAACTAAATTCTCTTATATTAATTTTTATATTCCCTTATTCGTTTATAATAACCTCGATCGTTAGTTTGCGAACTATACTTTTATTATACCCCGGGGGTACGGTGTTATCTTAAATATTTTTAATTAAATTATTAATATTTTGCGTTAGTTTTCCGGTTTTTTTAATAATAATTCGTCCGGCGGCTTAATGCTTTTTAACGAGTCGCTATACCTTAGCTTTGTTTATTACGTAATATAAATATTCGTCGTGCATATATTTTGCTTATAATTAGTCTTTTTTTTCCGAGCATCGGGATAAATCGTTAAAATACGCGGTAATAACTACGAAGCCTTTTATATCGCAGCGGTTAACCTTTACCTGGCCTGCTTTTCCTATTTTATAAAAATTCCGGATAGCTAAATATCCTATACGTAACGGAAAAATTCCGTATTTAAGTTTCGTTTCGAAATATAAATCGTATCCTAAATCGATATATCCGTATTATTCGATTTTAAGGTATTTTCGGTTTTTAATACTAAATCGAGGGTTATTTCTAAAATTGGCTTTTAAAGTTCGTTGTTTTTATTCCGTATCGGTAATCTTTTAAAAAATCTTTGCTAATTATGCTTTTATACCCTAAAACTCGGCGGTAAAAAATATAACTTTGTTATAAACGCGTAATTATCCGTTTTGGAAAGTGTCGAATATTTTTTCCGTTATAAAGGTTTTAAGCATTTTGTAAATTGCTTCCTTTTCTTTTATTTTATAAATAGGTTTTTTTTCCTAGTTTTGCGGATTCGCTATTGGTATCGTCGACTAACTTAGCTTTTTAAATCTAATATTTAGCTTATTTGGTTTATTAATATATTTCGTTTTTTAAAACGTCGGACAAAATATTATCGTCGCTATCGATCATTTGTTTTTCGGTTCCGAAGCATATTATTCGTTTTAGTCTAATGGCTGCTAAGGTACGTAGTGCCTTAAAATACTAATTATTATTGTTTTTGTAAAACTTATACGTTTAATAACTATCGTTAAAATATACGGTCTAGGAAAGCGATATATATGGTACTTCCTCCCGTTACGTAGCGTTAAACTACCTTTTGCTTTTTTAGCATAGGCTTAAATGCCTTTTTAGGTTAGCGACACTCGTTAGCGTAATATTTTATTCGATCGTAGTTATAATACTTAATAAATAATTTGTCTTTTTGTATTCGTCGTTAAATAGCGTCTAAATCCATTAGTTTATTATATACTCCGAAAAAAGTCTTATATTTTTATCTTTAGTTACGTTTAGGTGCTTTATATCGTATTTTGCTAATATTGGGTTAGTGTTAGATATTAGACTTTCCTTTCTTTAGTCTTTTCTCGTATAAACGGTTATTAACCTTAACAACTCGTTTTATATACTTATAAAAGTTATCTAAACGATCCTTTCGGGATACTTCGTTTTTAATATCGTCTCGTAGTCTTATATAAAACAATATTATTATCGCGTCGTAGTCGGTCCACTCGGTACGTAACACGATTTATTTAAATTTTACGGCGTATTTAGCGGCTAATTTTTTTTGTCGTAATTGCATAAATTCTCGTTTAGCCGAACGGACTTCGTCGGGATTACTAAAGGTAGCCTTAAATTATCGTTCAAATTCGGAATAACGTCTAAATATCTTTTTGGTATTTTCGTTTTAGTCTTCGTTTTTAGGGTTATCGAAATAGTTTCTTATAATTAGTTCGAACTATTCGAGGGCTGTCTCTTTAAGGAATCCTGTAATACTAAGGATCTTATTTTTTTTAATATTAATAAATTTGCGGTAAAACCTAAGGTAGGCTTTAGCCTAGGTAAAAAAAGCTTAAATACTTCCTTTTTTTCCGTTATAATAAGCTAAAAGCGGGATTTTATACCCGTTACTGCCGGTACTTATTCCCGGGCTAGGAATAGCAGCAATTTGCTCCGTAAACTATTTATTATCTTTTTTAACTTTAATATAAGCAGCTTAGAATTATTGATTTTAGTGGTTTAAGGCCTTTATTTAATCTTGGAAAAAGCGGACGATCGCGAGGACGTTTGCTCCTCCGGTTAGGTTATCGACGACGCTTCCGTTGCGAGATATAATATTTTTTTTATAAAGATATTGCTTAATAGTAACTTAGTAACGTACCTAAACAAAAATAATCAAAATATAACAACTACACTAAAAATAAACCGAAGTATAAAAAAGTACTAAGGGTTATATTAACAAATATGCTAAACAAATATATACTAAACAATAAATAACTAAAAAACCTAATTCACAAATATAATCGTTAAAGCGTATTAAATACTTTACTTATAAATAAAATAAATACTTAAATTAATCACTAAGGTAATAACTGTTTATATAATATAAAAAAGCCGTCTTTAATATATCTATTTATTCCCTCACTGATATTTGCTTAGATCACCATATTAATAGTAATCCCTTTTGTTTAGATCGCTTAAATCATTACTGCTCCCTTCGCTCCCTTGGTATTAGCTCACCTAGAGCTTTACTAATCCACTGATCCATAGTCCTTGGATCACTTGTCAAAGTGGTAATCCTGTCAACAGCTGGCAGCAGCTGCCAAACCTAGTCTATGCTCTGGGTCTTCATCCAGTGATAACAGCCCCGCAGTGTGCCTTCTCCCCTTCCTTAAGCGCCAACACATGTTGTTTTCCTGCAAAGGTGCATGTTCGTAATAGCAGGCTTTTAAAAGGCTGGGTTTATATTTTTAAATCTAAATATCGTAATTACAAAGCTAGATTTAAAATTATAAACTTTAACGTCTTTTCGGCCCTTTATACAGGAAAACCTTTTTAGGCTTTTTAGACGCTAAACAACCTGATTAAAGCTATTTCGTAGTTTAAATTTATTAAATCTCGAATCGCCCGGTATTAAAATAGCTCCCCGACGTTAATTTACGATATTATCGATTAGTTTTCGAAAAAAGCGCGGGGTATTATATATAAAATAGCTTTTTTTTAAGCTAAAGTCGCCGAGCTTCGAAAGGCAAATATTTTAATTAATAAGCGGCGCAAAGCTAAAAAAACACGCGTCCGGCTTAAAAGATCATTTAATTTATAAAATATATAAAATTTTTAGGATTAAAAGGACGTTACGCAGCAAATATAACAGGAAATACGTAGAAATAATGCTGGATTAAATCGTGGCCAGCCATGGAAACGGCGCTATAACGTATACGGGAAGACCGGGCATAATGCGCGAACCTGTTAAATAAAAATAAAATTATTTACATAAAAGTATTTTAAGTAATTTAAATTAATTTACGGCGTTATAGCTGCGAAATCGTGTTAAGTTTTAGTTTTTATTTATTTAGTAACCAGCTTAATTAGGTGGCTAGCTTAATTATAAACTACGTTATAATTTTTTATATAATTAAATTATATATTTTAAATATATTTTAAATATTCAATTATAACGGTTATATTAAAAATAAACTAAATATAAAAAAATGCTAAAATTTATATTATTAAAATACATAAAACGTAAAAAAAATATTAAATAAAAAGTAATTATTATAATAAAATAAATAAAATTATTTATCGATAATTAATATAAAAAATAGCCTTATTACGTCGTTATTTTTTACGTATTTATTTCTCTCGCTTTTATGTTTATATAATCTTAACTTTTAGTTTTAAAATAAAAAATAAAAATATAATTTAATTATTTTTTATTATTATTAAAAAAGTCGTCTTTGCTATATTTAATATAATGCTATCCTCGATGAATCGTAGTTATTTATTCTTTATAATTAAAATTATTTTAAAGCTTTTTTGTTATTAGCATTATTATTTTTGGTTATTATTGTTATTTAAAGGTTTTAAATAAAGTGATTTTAATTAGTCCCATTTATTTTATTCTGTGGTTAATAGCCTCGGCATACGGTATATCTGGGTGGATGGGCTCTGCATCATCTAAGACAACTCGGCCGACTGGGAGAGGACAGCGCCTCTGATGGAGGAGTTATATGGTAACGGTAAAGTCAACATCTGTGTGGCAGCCGGCTCCGACGCATACAGAGGCGTTCCTGGCTCCGTACATACCCCTCGCACTACACAGCAGCCAGTAACACAACGCTTTGGGCTTGACTTGATCGCTGTCAAGCCCGTCGAGAGCCGCATTCGATATACGAAATGGAATTCCAGAGCATGTACGTTCCAAGAGCGCATGTTATCGCCTAGATCTCTGATCTTCGTCGAGGATCGCGTCTTTTGGAAGTGCCGCCAAGCGACCTGGTCCGAGGAAGTGGATTCCGAATCATCTCAAAGTGTACGGAACTTGGACATGGTTGACTCACCGCTTCACCTTCTCTCGTCCCTGAACCCAGTCCGGCAATTCACGTCGTGCGTCGAACTATAGAGTGCTAGGAAGATGGAATTCAGAGGCGACAAACTGATTGCTTTCAGAGGCTTGGAGGGGCTTCTAGGCCAGCAGCTCAAGTCTACATTCCTGTACGGTCTCCCGTTGACGCACCTCGACTGGACGCTGTTGTGGGACACGGCAGACAGCAATGCAGAGTCATACGAGTGGGATTCTCATGGTTCGAGGCTTTTTCCCAGCTGGTCTTGGTCTTGTCGAGAAGGAGGCGTCAATTGGCGGTTGTCAATGCTTTCCGGGATTCTCCACAACCTCAGGGGCTGGTTGTTTGAACACACTTGGGTTGTGTGGTCATGGAATGATGATGACGATGATGTGCCGTCGTGTCCAGGACAGGAGAAGAATCTGTCCCATTCTGCTACCCTCGAGACTAGTGGTAACAGATGGGCTGGTTATGGAGAAAGAGCATCGCAGCCTCGACAACTCTCGAAAGCGGTACATAAAAGACATGGATTGGCCGCTGCTGGTGAAGCTCTTCCAACCAGTCCGACCAGACCAATACCTGCAGGGTGCCTGCACTTTCGGTCATTATCAGGCTTTTTCCAGCTCTCGCGAAAAACCATGTCCACAGATACCTTCAAGCCGGAA
>JACVEI010000222.1:0-13473 GCA_018115615.1 Pestalotiopsis sp. DP-2020a | reverse complement strand
ATATTATCAATGTGATCGCCACTCTGCTCGCACCTTGTGTACAAAGTAAATGTAGCTTTACATTAAGTTGACTGCTCCCAAGCTTGGGCCAGTACCCCGAGGTCCTGTCTCGTGGCGCCCACCATTGTATCTGCAGTCTGACCCAGCAACGGCGATGCCCTCGCTCCGTTTGCACTGGGAGAACTCTGGCAAAACCCCTTTGTCCCGTTTGGAACTCCCCAGGCAACCATTGTAAGCCTGATAGGTCCCTCTAATGCATGGATCTTTCAACAAACTGAGCCAGGCCATGTGGCCCAGCGGGTAGCTGGGCAGATTCTCCCGTAGGGAGATCTAGCCACCGACCCTGCCGCGAGGTCGCCAGTTCGAACCCATCAATGGTCCGATTCTGACACAAGCTCAAGTGACAGCAAAAAAAGGTGACTTTGCTACGAGTTAGTCACTACATTGATAGATAGGGAGGTACTCCACCGGTAGATAGTTTTTTCTTTAATGCCCCTTATATCTTCTCCTTTCTCCGTGGCTCGGATCATCCTCGCGTGCATGTCCTCCGTCCATCATTTAGGCATCGATGCACTGGCATATCTTCCTTTGCAGTGTCATACCATGATATGTACTCTCCATCAGCGGCACGTCAACTCAAACTCCCACGACTGCCCCTTTTCCTTGCTCGTCTTGCGCACTTCCACAAATAGCGTGGGCACATACTCGGACTTGCTCTTCTGGAGCGAAGAGTATATCGGCCAAGACGACACGCCCTCGCCCTCTTTGGCGTCCGCGGCCTCGGCCGAGAAGAGCTCCCGGCTGATCTCCTGCCGCAGGTGGACGCTCATCTTGGATTGAGTGAACTCGTCCCGGTGAAGCCAGTACTGAAGAGGTCTTTGGGAGCCGTCCACGACCTTGNGTGGACGCTCATCTTGGATTGAGTGAACTCGTCCCGGTGAAGCCAGTACTGAAGAGGTCTTTGGGAGCCGTCCACGACCTTGTGTCGGAGCATCGGGTGTCTCGGCGCGGTCCACGGCTTTGCGCTGTCGGCGCGCAGCTCAAAGATGAGATGCCGCCTGCATTGGCCTTGGATGGATATGTTCAACTCTAGCAGGCCTTGGTATACGCCGACTCCACCGATGGTGCAACCAACCTGTGATGAGCGTCAGCTTATTGATCGATCACTCTGATCATGATTCGCTTCCACCAGTTTGATAGATATCATATCCTTGGTAGCAGTATGTCAACNGTGTCGGAGCATCGGGTGTCTCGGCGCGGTCCACGGCTTTGCGCTGTCGGCGCGCAGCTCAAAGATGACATGCCGCCTGCATTGGCCTTGGATGGATATGTTCAACTCTAGTAGGCCTTGGTATACGCCGACTCCACCGATGGTGCAACCAACCTGTGATGAGCGTCAGCTTATTGATCGATCACTCTGATCATGATTCGCTTCCACCAGTTTGATAGATATCATATCCTTGGTAGCAGCATGTCAACAGAGCAAAGTCAATCAACTCACCATAAATGCTTTATTCAAGGGATCCCAAAAGGTGTAGGGCATCTGTCTCGCTATGGTGACCTTGGGACCAGCAGTAAACCTGATCATGTGGCTGCCCTGGTGTTCGATCTTGCGGACGTCTTCGGCCGTGAGCGAGGCGGGTAGATAGACGTCGCGGGCCGACAGCCACCAGGCCGAGTCGGGCAGGGGGGAGACGAGCTCGCCCGTCCTCACGAAGCCTTCCATGGTCTTGGTCAGGCGGATAAATGTGTCGCGCGGGGTGGGATCGCCCGCGCGGGAGCAGCCCAGGTTGAGAAAGTGCCCAGTCGAGCGCACGAGGGCCAGCTCCGTCTCCATGAGGCAGATGCCCTTGTTGGTAAGCCGAAGCTCGCTGGTGTAGGGCATCCGGCCGTCCGAGATCTGGATATCGTGCGCGCCAGCAAAGTCTCGCGGGTGCTCGGCAAATAGTCCGTGGTATCTGGGTTGACGGCTGGTCTCCCACGCGAATAGCGTCAAATCCTTGGAGCGCCGACATATCTCCTCTTGTAGTCGCAGGAATGCTTTGTTGCCTTCGCCGTACAACATCGGCATATGAATGTCGAATATTCCAAGCAGCGAGTATGACATATCCTCGGGCCTTGTCGTCAGACGAGCTGATGCCCAGGACATCCGGCTCGCGATAGACACGGTGTCGAGACTCTTCTTGTGCGTCAGAATGTCCAGCGGAATCTTGGTTATCTCTGAGATCCTGGCTGCCAGGTCATCTTTCCCCCAGCTATTATTCCAATTTTTATCGTAGAAGAAAAGATTTCGAGGCGCAATGAGCTCCTGTAGCGTCCAGCCTCTGGTGATCCATCGACACTGCGGTAGGTGGTCCAGAAACCCTTGCAGGGAGTCGGCGCCGCCGCCGTCGAGGTCGGACAGGTAGACGAAACATACGACGGCGTCCTTGTACCAGCGGAACATGGAGTTGATGGCCTCTGACAGCTCAGCGCTGCTCGTCTTGTCGATGCAGCAAGTGTCGACCCAAGCGTAGCGCAAGCCTCGATCCCTAGCCAGCTGGCACGTCTCTTCGATCTTGCCGAACCCGTTCTTTTTCAACCGTGCCTTTTGAAGATCGTGAAACTCGCTGAAAAGAACCTCATCGTCGCCCCATGTGTGCGATAGAATCGCGTACTGGACCGTCTCATGGTCGACTATGCTCTCCAGTTCCAAGGTTTCGGTATTGATGAGCCACATGATTTTTGCATCGTTGGGCAGCGGGCGATGTGGAAAGCTCAGGTACCACTCGCAGCAGTAGGCACAGAAGGTGCAGAAGGCTCTTTGCAGTATATTATATTGACGCAGGATGCCGGAAGTTTAGCAATGCTCAGCTGTCAGTCAACCTCTGCATGAAAGGAACGACTGCCGTGCATATTCAGCGTCAGCCGTCGCCAAGCGAACCAATAACCGGCTCCGCGCAAAAGGTCAGGATTCATGGCGTTGACCGAATTGAATAAGACTAGTCGTGCATCGTCCAAAAGCGAATGTTCAGCTTGACCCTCACGATTCCCGCATGTTGCGGCTTTTTACGCATTTGTACCATTCAGTATTTGGAAGGACAGTACTATACTGTTTGTCAAGAAGACGGCAGAAGCGACTGCCGAGCATGCCGTGTTCCCTTTTTATTTTGCAGAAGACTTAGTCCACCTGATGTATTTGTCGTGCCGCGCGTTTATAGGTATCCATATAAAACTGACCGTTCTAAGTGTAGCGGCCTTCCATGGAAACAGTCTTCACGCCATCTTGAGAACACCACCGAACCACTTCTCTACCTCCTTGCGGCCACCTTCCTGAAGACTGGTGACCAACCCGATATATCCGTCCGGTCTGACCACTACAACTGCTCCCTTTCCCGGATCAACCCCGTAGCGTTCGTAGGCGTGGCCATGGCCCTCGTGGTAGCTGTCTCCGTCGACAAAGACCTTGTCGTAGTCCCAGCCCAGCTTGGGGTCAAAGGGGTGGTACACCTCGTGCAAGTCTCGCAGGATCTCAATCTTCATCCTCTCGGCGCTGTGTACGAGAAGTACGTCGATGGTGCTCGGTGGCTGATCCATCTTGAAGCGCAGCGTCCCAGCGTGCGGGTCTGCGCCTGGGGAAAGCGAGACCCTGGGAGCCTTGCTGAGGACACTCGCTGACAGATCGGCAGCGAAGCTATTCACAAGGTCGCGCTGCGGTCCCTGAGAAATGTCGCCGCCAAAGACAACGACTCGGAACCGCCCATCCGAGGGCAGCTTTTGTTGGAGCTGCCACGGTCTTGCACCACTCTGGGAGACCACCTGAAATGAAGGAAACCGAGTACCAGGCTTACAATTGATGGCCAGATCAAGTGTGCTTTGGGAATTACTTGGGGCCGTCTGGCGATCTGACTGTATCTCCTGGTCCTCATCTTCCGACACCAGACGTTGCTCTTCTGGCTTGGAAACCAGGGCTGAAGGTGAGTAGTCAACACCCACGCCACTCGTGAACTGGTTTTCGTGTTAACATGGGGCTCATCAGTCATAGTACTTATGATGGAACGGCTCACCATATGGCTCATCTCAAAAGCCTTACTGAACTCGTCCATGGAGACACCTGTCTCGTCGAGGATATCCTTAGCCGGCCGTCCCGAGAACAGCCGTGCGAATTTGTGGTCAAAGGCAATGAGCTCTTTGGCAATCTGCTTCCGCTCGAGCTCATACGTTGACAAGACACTGCGCTGTAGGACATTCTTGCATGCCAGTCCGATCTTCCAGCCAAGATTATAGGCGTCCCCCATGCTCACGTTCATGCCCTGACCGGCTTTGGGGCTGTGAGTGTGCACCGCATCTCCGGCCAGGAAGACACGGTCGTGCTTGCTGAAATGTGGGCCAACACGCTGTCCAATTTGATACGCTGTCCACCAGTCGAAGTAGTGATAGTCTAGTTTGTGAGGACTGATGATCTTGCGCGCGGCCTCGAAGATGAAATCCGGCGTGATCTTGCTGCGGTCGAAGCGTCCCTGGCTAGTAGAGACCTCGGAGAGCTGGATGTAAAGGCGCACCAGCTTGTTCTCACGTGGGATGATCATGAGACTCCCATTGGAGGCACTGTGAATCATGCAACGATTGCGGATGTCGGCTGTCAGAAATTTGTCAGCTTGGCCTAACACCTTAGAATAAGGATCATGGAAAACGACTTACGGAAATCAGTGATTGGAACAATATCTAGCACTCCCCAGATGAAGTCCGTCATCTCACCCTGCATATCGAACTCTGGACCAAGCGCTTTGCGTGTCCAGCTGTGCGCCCCGTCACATCCCACGACATACTTCGCCCTGATAGTCTCCTCTCTTGCGCCGCCTCGAGCTTCACTTTTCTCGAGCATGGCCTCTACATCATCATCTGCCAAGTTGCTCCGGAAGAGGCCGTCGCTTAGATTGCTAAGCTTCTGGGTAGGCGTTGCTTCCTCTTCAGTGAGGTGCCGGAGGGTGACAGTCACAGGGTATGCGTCATCGTCGTCAACCTTGCTTTCGTCTATGGACAACGAAGTTGGCAGGACCTTACGCTCGACTGTGAGCGGTGTCACACCCGTTGGATGAGGATAAGACGCTGCGATGGCGTCCAAGAAGAATGCTTCCATACGTCCCTGATGGAGAACACATTCCGAGAAGCGCGATAGCCCCGGGATGTTGTCGGGCGCTGTACCATTTCGTTTGATGGTGCCATTCTCGTCAGGATTCCAGAAAGATACCTCTACGCTGGCGTTATTGTGTGTTCTTGTTAGTCTCATTTGTGTTTTTGAGGCTTCTTACCAAGCATGTGATTCGCCTCCTTCCACACTCGCTCTCCCACCCCAAAGCTATCGAGGATCTCAAGTGTCCGAATTTGAAATCTGAAATGCTTGTGAGGTGGAATACTCGTTGATTGAGGGCATTCATGTGTCTTACCCATCTGCTTGACCAGAAAACACTTTGTCTGTTCTCTTGTCTACGATTCTGGTCTTGATACCTAGTCGCGACATCCATAGTGCGAGCATGAGCCCCGCCGGCCCAGCGCCAACGATGAGTACCTCAACCTCGGAGTCTGAAGAACTTGCCATGTTGATGTTACGGACCAAGATAGAGAAATCGAGCGACGAAAATGAGCTACTCTTTATATTTGCGATGGGAAGCTGAGAGCAGCAAGGATCGCCACGGATATAGAGCAAGCAACAGCATATAATTAGCGAGGCGTGCCATGCAGTATCAAGAACGGAAATACGGAAATGATGCGACCAAATGGGAGTCGACGAGATGTTGGGTTCACTGCAGATTCCACAACGTTGACTGCTCCGCATTCGTGGCCCAATAGCAGAGAGGTCAATCGGCAATGATATAATGGCATGAGAGTGGGGTATCCCGCAATAAAGCATGAACAAGCGTGACTAAATGAGGAGGCTTCGAGAATTGGAGAACTGTGAAAGGCCCCTTCGGCACAGCGGGACGCCATGACGGATGAAGAAGTCGATCGATTTTCAAGCTTTGAACTAATCTGTGCGGGAGCCTATCGAACTCCCGATCGTGAAGGCCGGGCGTGGGTGTAACCCGAGGAACGAGAGCCGGCATGATTTGGGCTGATGCTGAAGCAGGAGTTTGCGGTTTTGTCTATTCTCATGCACGAATCATTGCCTTGGCAATGATGTGACGTAGATAACCATGAACCATATGATACATGTTGGGGGCAGACCGCAGCTTCAGCCTGCATACTCTTATCTCGCACTATTTGCGCGACCCAGATCTCGGCGTACTCTCCAGATGCGAGATCCGTTGCCGCGCTTCTGACTGCCACGAAGGACCTCGATCCAGGGTGTCGGCATCGAGGCAGACTCCAAGTCTGTGCTGGATGGTTCATGATCCGAATCTATCGCCTCGTCTTCTCCTATGATGTCAATCTGCTCGTCGGCGTCGACACTATTGGCAGTTGATGATTGATAGTAGAGGTCTTCTGTATAAGCCCAACCTGGAGGGTCAAATCTGCCGCTCACAAGTACAATCTTTCCATCCTTTTCGATGATTTGGTCGATACGCTCATCCGGTACAGGGCTCAGCAACTGCAGAACCTTATTATCCGTGTCTATGCCGCGTAGAAGAGCAAGCCCAATGGTTTGGGAATATCTTGGATCCAAAGTCACCCCAGCTTGCATGATTGGAATCCCTTCCGGTGTAGTAGTGGTTAATGGGTCTGCACCCTTCGTTGTGGAACGCAAAGCAGTTTGTTCTGAATCCATTTCATCGAAGTCTTTGCTCTTGTTCGATCGGAAGGCCAGAGAGCTCTCGACTTCCACTATAGCAAGGATTGTGCCATTGATAGCGTCGGCTAGGATGTCTGTCGGTGTTTGAAAGTCATAACACATGATCCCGAGTATGCCAGGTGATGGCCCAGAGTACCGTACGCACCAGGGTGGGTAGGCGGAAAGCGGTTCGGAAAACCATGTCTGAGTACCAGCCTTGACGTTGGCATGGAAGTAAGACAATGTCTGCATTGTCCGTAGGTGAGCAGCAGTACGAGATGTATACTGGCTCGTCTGCGATGGAAGCTTGGTAATGTTCCCTGATTTGAAGCTCGCTTGTAAAGCATCAATCACGTCAAAAGGACCTGGCGCCATATACATGACATGAGTTGGTTTTGCTGTTTCGATCAAGGATATCAAGAGATCGAGACCAGTGCCTTGAACCCAACCTGGCGTGTTCACGACCAAGGGCAGGCTGGCAAGCCTGTTGCGGTAGTGAGTCACAAGATCAGCAACGCTTGAAAGGTATAGATCCGGATCTGATGCGGGCGATACGGCGGCCAACGTGTGGGATCGGATTATGGAACGGCCCCATCCAGACGTTGACTCTGACAGTGTCCGACAGAACGATGGACTGAGAACCGGCTCCGTGATGCGAACAAGAGAAATCTGTCCTGGTGGACCATGCTCAGGCTGCCCCGGGTCAAGATCGAGGATGGCTACGCCACTGTGCTGCTTCTTTCCAGAGTTGTCATCTGTCAACAGTGAGTTGGCCAATAACCTGCCAAATGTCGACTTGCCCGCTGACTTTGGGCCGGTGATGACGGCCGACAATACCTTGCTCCGCGCGGTCTTCACAAGAGCATCAATCTCGCGATTCCATTCTGGTGGCGACTTCAGGTCGGAGAGCAGTGCTCGTTTCGGGCCATCAACGGAGGTGTACAACTGAGATGATACATTAGATTTGGTTCCAGTGATTCCAGTAGGAGCCGAGGTCTCTCACAATCGTAAAGGTAGAGCTCGCGGGGCTGTTGTCATCTTTTGTTGTTGGTTCGTCCCAAAGCCCTCGAAAAAGTGGCGATACGCGGCCCAGCTGCCTGAGACTTTGCGCTCCTGGGCATGACTCTAGTTCTATGTTCGCACCATCCGGGCACCTAATCACGGGTAGTGCTTGACAGTGAGATGCATGAATCCAGTGAGTCTTGGCTGTAGCTCGTAACACGGCACCGCAGATGGTGATATGCCCGCTGTTCACGGTGATGCCGTAACTGCCTAAAATGACGAGGCGCTGGAGTTGTTAGGAAGGCACAATATTCGGCTCGAGAACGAAACCCACCTCTCCGTCTGCAAGCTTCAAATGCAATTTTCCTCCGGCCTTCTTCTTGAAATTGCTTTTCGTCGGGCTGAAGCTAGAAAGCTGTATGACTGGCTGCTGCTGGATGACTGGAACACTTTCCACAATTTCGGGATCTGCTGGGATTGCGTATGGCGTTGCCAGGCCAGCATTGCTTTCAGGTTGTGGTTTGGAGACTGGCGTTGATGCCACTGTCTTTTCCACGGGTACCTGCGCAGCCTGCCCTCCCTTGGATCTTTTGGGCGTTGCAGACGACGCCTGGGTCACTTCAGTTTTGACAGATTCCGTTTGCCTTTCGTCTGACGATATCTGGGCCTCTGCAGCTGGTTCGGGTGCTTTTGCTTGGCTGCGCAGATTTCGCAACCGGGCAAAAGCACTTTGCGCTAGGGTTCAATCAGCACAGGAAGCGAATAGACAGACAAAACCATTCTTTCTCACCTGGAGGTTGCTCAGCGGTATCCAATTTGCGTCTCTTCGACGCCATGGCCGAATGGACAATTACGAAATATGGATTGGAAATAAATGAGCAAGAATTAATGTAGTTGCTAAGATGCGCCAAACAAATCTTCAGCTCTTAGATGTCACCANCAAAACCATTCTTTCTCACCTGGAGGTTGCTCAGCGGTATCCAATTTGCGTCTCTTCGACGCCATGGCCGAATGGACAATTACGAAATATGGATTGGAAATAAATGAGCAAGAATTAATATAGTTGCTAAGATGCGCCAAACAAATCTTCAGCTCTTAGATGTCACCATGTGCTTGATGGTCAGAAATGATTAATAAAAAGCTTCCAGTCCATTCATCGATTTGATGTTTGCCAGCGACAGTGAATGAAAGATACCCGGTTACCTGCACAACTTTTTAAGCGGGGCAGAAAAGCAATCAATTGACGAATGGAAGGCGCGACTGCGACGTGCACCGGCTTAAAAAGCAGCGGGTCACCCAACAATCAGCCAATCAGGCGAGCTCTTTCCCTGCAGCTCGTCTAAACGCGTTGTCCCAAAAGTTTATTATTNAGAAAAGCAATCAATTGACGAATGGAAGGCGCGACTGCGACGTGCACCGGCTTAAAAAGCAGCGGGTCGCCCAACAATCAGCCAATCAGGCGAGCTCTTTCCCTGCAGCTCGTCTAAACGCGTTGTCCCAAAAATTTATTATTTTATCGCATTCACGATTTGAAGCTTCACCAAATCTTTCTGCCCCTCCACCCGTCGACTTTTTGTTCACCAACCCATTCTCCAGACGTTTTTTCGCCTGCCAGTCGGCTTGCAATCGTCTAGTCATGGCTCCCAAGTCCCTGGGCTCGCTCAGCGCCATGCGCGATGCTATCAAGCAGAAGACCAGCGCCAAGGGTTCGTCGCTCACCGGCGCCGCCGCCTCTCTCAAGAAGAGCGCCGCCCCCGTCGACGATTCAGACTCGAACACCAGCAGCTCTGACGACAGCAGCAGTGGAAGCGACAGCGACAGCGACTCCGATGGCGGCCTCGAAGCTGCCAAAAAGAAGCTCGACGCAAAGAACGCTGCCAAGAAGGTTGCTGCCACCAACGTGCAGCCGCCCACTGCCACAGCTACCGACCTCAAGAAGACTGGCACGAAGAAGGCCGCTTCCGACACGAGCTCCGATGACGATTCCAGCTCTGCGTCTGAATCCGACTCGGACTCGGACGCCAAGGTGAAGAAGCCTACCAAGCAGGCCGAAAAGCCAAGCTCTACAAAGAAGGCTTCTGTCGCGCAGAAAGCCGCCAGCACCAGCAGCAGCGAGAACGAGAGCGGCAGCGACAGCGACAGTGATGACGAATCCGATGCTGGCGCCAAGGTCCAGTCCATTACCGATGCGGTCGCTGCCAAGGCAGCGCATGCCAATACCGCTTTGCCAATTCGCAAGTCTCCCCAGAACAAGGAAGCAGAGGACAGCAGCACCAGCGATTCAGAGTCGGAAAGCGAATCCGATGCAAAGGCTGTCACTAAAGCCAACGGAAACTCGAACAGTACCGAGATGTGTGTTTTCCCATTGTCAAATTGTGGCTACGAACGAGCGACTGACATCAGTATAGTGGTAAGCCAGAGTGGCTCAACAAATCCGACTTCATGCTCCGAAAGGCTTCCTCCGACAATCCTGGCAGGGAAGTGTCCGAGTTCTTGAGCAATTCAAGTCTGGATGGCAAGCAAGTGTGGTACTTTACTGCTCCTGCTTCATTGCCCATCACAGTTATCAAGGACATGGAGATCGACCTGGCAAAGGCTCAATCTGGTGGAGCTATTCTCAACCACAAGGGCGATGCCTATGGGCTGGACCTCGAGCCGTATACGACAAGCAGTCAGATTCAGCTCTTGATCCCATCCAAGGGTGGAGAAAAGTACAACACTCGTACGTATCCCGTTTCTATAACCCAGAATTATTGGCTAATTATTCTACTAGTGAACCGCGGCATCGACTCAACCGTTCATCTTCGCCGCATTGCCGAATTCGGTGGCTCCAGCAAAGTCAGTTCAACGGCAACTGACCAGTATGTACGACAGCCAAAGCCTGTTCGCGAGCAGCCTAAGGGTCTGAAACCTCGCTTCACCCCGATCGGTGTGCCTACGAAGAAGCCTGCTCCTTTCCAGGCCGCTAAGAAGGATGCCCCGGACTCTGGCTCTACATCCGGTAGCGACTCTGATGTGGAGATGACCGATGCTGCTGCGCTGCCCCCTTCTGTTCTCGCCACGAAGGGTGGCACCAATGGTACCTCCAAGAGGAAGCAGTCTCCAGACACGTCCAGCTCCGAAAGTGACTCTGATTCCAGCGATTCCGATGAGGAGCCTTCGCCGCCCAAGAAGAAGTCAAAGGCCGCGGACAAGGCTGCGAAGCGTGCAAAGGTCAGCCCGGCCAAGGAGCTTGTGAAGCCAGTGACCAATTCTCCGGCGCCAGCCATACAGGCGGAGAACATTGACGTTCCCAGTTCCTTGGGCAAGAAGTCCAAGACAAAGTCGACTCCGATCCCCCCGCCCACAGTAGGCCGCACGCTTTCACAAGACACGAGTGCTACTCCTTCTAAGACCACTGGATCTGCAAAGTCCAAGAAGGACAAGAAGTCAAAGGCTGATAGCACGCCAAAGGCAATTACGCAGACTCCGGTTCCTCCCCCTTCGTACGGAGTGGGCAAATAGAACTTGCCTGTTCTTAAGAAGCCATCCGGAGTGGAGAGGGCGAACGAGGTCCCCGTGGCCAAGGATATTCCCGTGGCCAAGGAGATTTCCGTCGCCATCAAGATTCCCGTGGCCAAGGATATATCTGTGGCCAAAGAATTACCTGTGGCCAAGGTCCTGCCCGTGTCCGAGAATCAATCGAGAGGCGAGAAGCGGCAGCGTCCTTCCGCCACCGAGAGTCAACAGGATGGAAAGAAGCAAAAGAGGCAGAAGAAGCAAAAGAATGCGCCCGGTCCCAAGGATGAAACGGGACAAAAGAAGCAGAGGACCAAGCACGACAAGAAGAGGAAAAACCGAAGCCTGTCCCGTGGAGCGCAGACATCTCAGACGACCTAGATTTGTCAAGGCTCATCGGGTCAGTCTAGAGGAGACTAATTCCAAAACATGGTCATCGCCCGGATCGGCCTGACTGTGGACTCGCTGGAGACGAAAAATCGTATATACGTTCGACTTGTTGAGCGATTCTTGCATGGGAGAATGGCGTTTAGGATCTGAGGGCCGTAGGGCGGCGTTTACTGATACCGTAGAGCAAGTCCGTTCTGAATGCTTTCGCGCGCACAAGATGTTCCGCGATGGTTAGTTTTTAAGTGAGCAAAAAAGCCTATTCGGTTCAATTGATATGTATTCCCAATCTTGACGTAATCGCTTGCTACTTGAAGGTAATTCTCATAAGAACATGATTATGCCGGCTGGTTTCTTGCCAAATTGAGTATCTCTAAAGACGAGTTACGCCATTGCGACCATGTTGAGAAACTTCCAAGGTCAAAGAACAAATTCCCGCTAGTATAACTCCAGTCCCGGCTCTTGTCTCCTCCTAGCGGGAGTTTTATACTCGGCAGGGGTTTGTATCTGCAGTCTATACCTGATCACTCTAGCCTCGGCTGCTCCTCCGCAATGATCGCATCTTACTTACTATCCTCATTAGTACAACGGCATGGTCTGACCCCGATGCTCGACTGTACAATCGGTTGCTCCACAATACGAGTGGCGGGGATAACTCGATGAATCCCGCCGCTGACAGTCGGACTCTGACCAGCCCATACACCATAAATACGTCAATAACATTTACTACGGTAGACTACGCGGTGCAATCTCTGAGAACTAATCATGGCAACAGAACACTACTCGATTCTCGAGCAGACAGACCTGCTTTTCCGAAAGGGAATCCTCGCTAACCCTCTGTTGGAGAAGAACCTCCCTGCCGAGGCCCAGGAGGCGGCGAGAACCATCACCTTTGAGGGCAGCGATGCGCCGAGCTTACCGATCAATTGGCGTTTCGCCGAGAGCATTTCAGCACTGAAGGCGTATGAAGCCACGATGTTGAATGTCATTCTCAAGAAGAAGTATGGCGCGGGACCTGTGCAAATCAAAATCAATACGTAAGTCGTCCTCAACCCTCGGCTCATCATAAGTAGGCTTCACTCACAACAGAATCGCAGAGATCATGCACAGCTATTCATCATGTCCAGCTTCCTCTGGACTCTGGATCCAGCGGGTGATAAGATCAGCGCGAGCTCGCTGGGCTCTCCGGCGACGCAAAAAGCCTTGGTAGAATATTTCCCCAGTCGCGATATACACAAGAGCACCAGCTCCNGCTCGCTGGGCTCTCCGGCGACGCAAAAAGCCTTGGTAGAATATTTCCCCAGTCGCGATATACACACCAGCTCCTTGTATCGTGGGGCCGCCACCAACATATACCGGACCAAGGACGACCGTTTCTTCCATTTGCATAGTACGTTTCTTCGTCTTCCATCACGCAGCGTAAGGACTCGTTAATCTTAACCTTTACAGGCTCCATGAACCCGGCCCCGATCCTGAAAGCCCTGGACATGCCCGAGGACCAACCGGCCGCGACATACGACGAAGCACTCGCGCCGTACCAGGAGAAGGTATCCCAGCACACGGCCGCGGAGATGCAGGAGATCGCCGACTCCTCGAAGCAGGCGGGCACGATATGCTGGACGGCGGACGAGTTCCGCGGAAGCGAGCACGGGACCGCCAACGCGCGCGCCGGCCTGTTCGAGCTCGACGCGCACCCCAGCCAGACGCAGAAGCCGTGCTGGTGGCCCGCCGCGCCGCACACGTCGGCCGCGCGGCCGCTCGCGGGGCTCAAGGTCGTCGACCTCACGCGCGTCATCGCGGGCCCCGCCGTGTCCAGGTCGCTCGCGGAGCTGGGGGCC